>JAVQIZ010139738.1:7500-10139 GCA_036023535.2 Galaxias brevipinnis | reverse complement strand
ACCAATTAAGATGAATGAACACAAGTGAAAACAATAACTAAATCAAGGCTGTCTCGTGGCATCCTCTGGCCAATCCCAGAGCAGTCCCAGGTGCTGATCTGCTGCTGCCTCTGGTGGTAGAAGTGGCAGAGGCAGCCAAACCCCGACATTGACACACCTCGATCTGAAATCTCCAACGCCCAATTTGTCACCATACATCAGGATGTTTGCCCTGGGGGGTTAGGGTTAGGGTTAGGGTTAGGGTTAGGGTTAGGGGTTAGGGTTAGGGTTAGGGTTAGGGGTTAGGGGTTAGGGTTAGGGTTAGGGTTAGGGTTAGGGTTAGGGTTGGGGTTGGGGTTGGGGTTGGGGTTGGGGTTGGGGTTGGGGTTAGGATTAGGATTAGGATGGGGGTTATGGTGGGGGTTAGGGTTAGGGTTAGGGGTTAGGGTTAGGGTTAGGGTTAGGGTTAGGGGGGGGTGGGGGTTAGGGTTAGGGTTAGGGTTAGGGTGAGGGTTAGGGTTAGGGTGAGGGTTAGGGTTAGGGTTAGGGTTAGGATTGGGGGGGTCTCATTGATAGATGATTGTACCTGGGGCCAGATGAGAAAGGGACAAAGGCATGAGAAGAGCGCCCCCTTGTGTTAGCGGGGTCAAACCGCTGCGGCTCAAACACCTGAAGAGAACGGAGGAATCAGATACACACTGACATTCAGATACAGAACAGGACTAAACACGACCCAGCCATCAGACACACACTGACATTCAGATACAGAGCAGGACTGAGCAGAGTTAAAGTAAGTGTAGTTACTTGGAATCAAAATGAAATCAAATGGAAAACATGTAATGTAACTGGCAGTAGGAATGGAGTAGTAAAGTGAAAAAAGTAGTAAATGTTTGTTAGATGGTATCAAATGTAATGTAACTGGCAGTAGGAATGGAGTAGTAAAGTGAAAAAAGTAGTTAATGTTTGTTAGATGGTATCAAATGTAATGTAATGTAAAAAAAATGGTATGTAACTCAGTGGAAATGCAGCAGTAAAATGAATGAGAGTAGAATAGCAGTAAGGTTAGCTATATAATGTAATGTAATGTAATGTAATGTAATGTAATGTAATGTAATGTAATGTAATGCGACCCAGCCCAGGATAAGCGGCGAAAAATGGATGGATGGATGGATGGAATGAAATGTAATGTAGTGTAATGTGTTTAACAAATGGAATGTAACCGGAAGTGGTAAAGAGTTGAGTAGAACAGTGGTGTTTGATTTACGTCAGGGTCAGGCCAGATGTCAGGGTTGTGGTGAGTCCCATAGATACTGACTAAACAGATGGCGCCTGAAAACACAAAATATAGCACACAGGTGAGTAAATGTGTGTGTGTGTGTGTGTGTGTGCGCCACAGCTTTGGATTTGCTTGCTTTGCTTGCACTTTTGTACCTAAGTCACATGTAAATACTATGATTTACTTAGATATATATATTTTCTTAAGTCTGCAGTGAAAGAAACCCTCCTAAAATGTCTTGCTCTGTGGTAAAATAAGCATCTCACCTTTGGGCACGGCCTTGCCTCCGGGCAGGTCCACATCCTGCGTGTATTTCCGGGTCACGGCAGACACGGGAGAGTGAAGCCTCAGGGTCTCTTTGATGCACATGGTGGTGAACGGCAGGTTCGACAGGTCGTCCCTATGGTAACAACACACGGGGTCATCTCTACGGTAACAACACACACACACACGAAGGGCTGTCGCTGTGGGAACAACACACACACACGGTGGACACAACATAAATTTGTGTGTGTGTGTGTGTGGAGGGGGGGGGTATGTGACGCATGTGTGGACCATTGACTGGTGTGTGTGTGTGTATTGACGATTGAATGGTGTGTGTGTGTGTGTAGACCATTATATGGTGTGTGTGTGTGTTTTCTGACTATTGAATGGTGTGTGTGTGTGTGTGTTCTGACCATTGAATGGTGTGTGTGTCTCGGCCCTCCAGCAGGCTCTGGGCCTCGGCCCTACAGGAGTCCTGGTGGTTCTGGTGACGGGCCAGGTTGTACAGAACCCAGCTGATACCACTAGCTGTAGTGTCATGACCTAGGAAAAGACACGGAGAGAGAGGGACGGGGGGTGTGGCAGTAAAGGGGAATGAGAGAGGGGGAGAGTGGGGGACAGATGGAGAAGGAAAGGGGAAGGGAAGAGAGAGAGGGTCGAGGCAAAATTGTATAGGGTTAGGGTTAGAGAGAGAGGAAGGAGGAGAGGTTGAGAGAAAAAGAGAGAGAGAGAGAGGGAGGGAGAGTGGGAGAGGGTGAAGGGGAGAGGGAGAGGGGATTTATGAAGTTGCTGGCAGCTGGAGTCTGAAATATGCAGGAAATAGCAGCAGAGGTTTGACCGTTTGATTTTCAAACCTGCAAACATGAATGTGTGGACCTCTGCCTCAATCTCCTGGTCAGACAGGCCACGCCCATCTTCATCCTGACAACATGCAAGAAAGAAAGAATGAAAGAAAGAACGAAAGAAAAAAGTCATATTCAGACGTCCCAAATGCATTGAGAGCATACACATATAATTACAGCATAATAGTGTATATATTTTTATAAATATATTTGTGAATTCTAACTGAAGTTAGATGTGTCTCTGCCATGGTGTCCTACCTTTGACAGCAGGAGAATGT
>JAVQIZ010139738.1:0-2500 GCA_036023535.2 Galaxias brevipinnis | reverse complement strand
CTGTATTGTTTGATAAACTGTATATAAATATATTGTACAGCACTTTGGTCAGCTCTGCTTGTTTTAAATGTTTTCGATAAATAAACTTGATTTGTTTTAATATAAGAAAATATGAAAAGCAGTCTGCAACTTTCGGTCTCTTTGTTTATACTTTCGCGGGACACAAACAGGAGTTTCCGTGTCTGTGCTTCTTCTACGGTTTTCTGTACATTCTGGATATTTGAATTCTACACAGCCACCTAGTGGGCCCGTTAAACTTACGTTGAAGTATGTAGGCAAACTACTGTGCGAACGTAAGCTCCAAATGAACGTTTACATTCGCTAACGCGATCACGCAGAAGTATAAACCAGGTTTAGATCCCAGCACTGGTGTCGGCCCCCTCACCTGTCCTAGGTGACCCAGTAGCCAGGTGTTGGCCGGGGGGCGACTGAAGCAGCTCAGACGGTGTGTGTACCAGACGTGTGTCAGAACCACCCGGGCCGTACGACCCACCAGAACCACCAGCAGAACCAACACCACCAGCATCAAAACCTGTTGACCAACAGAAAAGACCCATTACACAAACGATACTCAACGTCAACATCAGAACCTTTTGAGCAACAAACAAGATCCTTTAGATACACAATACTCATTCTTCAGGAAAGTTGACAAGTTTTATTTACTATTTTTGCGATGTAATTTTTACTGACATTATTTTAAGTGTCATTGTGTTAGCGTCATTGTGTTAACGTCATTGTGTTAGCCTCATTGTGTTAGCGTCATTGTGTTAGCCTCATTGTGTTAGCCTCTTTGCGTTAGCGTCATTGCGTCAGCGTCATTGCGTTAGCGTCATGGCGTTACCAAGGGGAATAACTCAGTTTGTATGAATAAGTGACTTTTACAAGTGGCCTCCTCGTGTTTTGCACCTTTGCTAAAATATATAGCAGTACATACTGACAGTGCGTGTACAGTTATTAATACCTAAAACATATAGCAGTACACACTGACAGTCTGTGTACAGTTATTAATACCTAAAACATATAGCAGCCCATATTGACAGTCTGTAGTTTTTAAAATCTAAAACATATAGCAGTACATATTGACAGTCTGTGTACAGTTATTAATACCTAAAACATATAGCAGCCCATATTGACAGTCTGTAGTTTTTAAAATCTAAAACATATAGCAGCCCATATTGACAGTCTGTAGTTTTTAAAATCTAAAACATATAGCAGTACATATTGACAGTCTGTGTACAGTTATTAAAATGTAAAACATATAGTAGCACATACTGACAGTCTGTGTACAGTTTTTAAAATCTAAAACATATAGCAGTACATATTGACAGTGCGTGTACAGTTATTAATACCTAAAACATATAGCAGCCCATATTGACAGTCTGTGTACAGTTTTTAAAATCTAAAACATATAGCAGCCCATATTGACAGTGCTAGTACAGTTATTAATACCTTTGAGGGGCTGAGGTGTTTGAGGACCTGAAGGAGCTCACCCTGGTCGAGCAGACAACATGGCATAGAGAGGAGACGACCTAGCAACCCAGACACAACCATCGCCCTGACAACCAGAACAGAGAGAGACGGGTAGAGAGCTGGAGGGAGAGACGGAGGGATGGACAGGAATGACGAAAGAAGGGATGGGGGTAGAAATAGAGCGAGGAAGGGACAGGCAGAAAGGAGGGATGAAGTGGAAAATGGGAGGATGGAGAGAGAAAGAGAGACAGGGAGGTGAAAATAGGAGAGAAGAAAATAGAGAAGAAGAGAGTGAGGCAGAGAGTGAAGAAGAGAAAGATTTTAAACTTTTCATGGTATTGATAATTTACCATTTAAACCACAATAAAGTTTTAGATTGATATGCAGGTTAATAACCTCCACTTTCTACTCATGAGTTACGCAATACAGATTGTTACGACCAAACTTATCAGTTGACAATTATTATTCTTTCTCTTCAACACCAAACAACGTTACACAACTCATAACTTAAAGAAATACATTTAGATAAAAGTAACATTTTACAATGTCACCAAATCAAACCATGTTCAAACCACAGATAAAGAAGTAAAACAAAAATAATCAACTAAGATGTGTTAAAATGACCAAGTCTACCTTTCCTGTGTTGAGAGTTTGTCACTGAAACAGGGGTTTGACATGAAGTTCCTCTTTCAAACTCCACCACCCACACACACATACCCAGCCATACTGTACTTAATACATACACAAGCTCTCTCTCTCGCTCTCTCTCTCTTTCTCTCCCCTCTCTCGCTTTCTCTCTCCCTCTCTCTCGCTCTCTTTCTCTCTCTCTCCCTCTCTCTCCCCCTCTCTCTCGCTTTCTCTCTCTCTCTCTCTCTCTCTCTCCGTCTCTTTTTGTCTCTCTCTCCCTCTCTTTCTTTCTTTCCATCTCCCTCTCTCTCTCTCCCCCACTTTTTGTCTCTCTCTCCCTCTGTTTCTCTCCCTCTCTCTCTCTGTCTCTCTCTCGCCCCCCCCCCCCCCCCCTCAAACATTA
>JAVQIZ010139728.1:5000-10066 GCA_036023535.2 Galaxias brevipinnis | reverse complement strand
CCCCCCCCCCCCCCCCCCCCCCGCGACGACGACTCACAGTTTGGTTGACAAGGTGTGACACACACCTGGGTGATGCCACGGCAGCCATTTTGTGCCAGACATACTTACCCCTCAGTTTTATGCCCTTCCGAGAACCACAAGGGGCAGCAGAGGGGATTAACTAGCCTATTGGGAGCTGAAGAGATGATTATGTGGCCAAGATTGATTATGCAGTTTAGCCAGGTCACCAGGTTAACACCGGGTTACTCTTTTCTTGAAGGGCCATGGGATAGAGGTCTCATAGATTCCGGTTGAGCAACGTAGAATGTTTTATATGAGAGGACTAAAGAGGAAGGGTAGCAGATGTGACAGGATTTGGTTTGAAATGTAGAATCTGAAGTCTCTCTGGTACAGGGCTAAATATACTGTGGACTTGACATTGGTTAACCCCAATGACGAAGACATTTTTTTGGGACGTTAGCAACAAAAAAATAATGTCTAATTGCAAAAGCAAATACTGCTGATAACATCTGGCCAATTTCTGTAATCAAGGGATTTAGAGAATGTGTTTTGCAGTTGTACTGGCAGACATAACTAACCTTGTGTCTGCTGTGTGTCCATGTGCATTTTATAAGGGAGTACGTTAGGTTGGCGTCAGATTGTGACCATGTCCTTGTTGTCCGTTATAGAGGGGATCTATTTTAGTGGAGAACCTTGTCCTAAAAAAATGGGTGCCGCTGTGAACTCCCTTCCACTCTGGTCAGAGTGGAAAGAATCTGCCTTTGTGACACAATCCTCCCCTTTTGACGTGAATTTGGACCTGTACCAAATGCTGCTCTTAATGGTTACACTCTCACCTAGTAACATTCGCTTGACCATATTATTTTAAGGAAACAGGAACCTCCCATCTGGCTTCCTTTTACCACTTTTTTTTTTAAGGACAAAATAAGGAATGTTCCACCAGGTAGTAGTGGGATGCCAGGAAATGTTTACAAACAGTTGAGTAGCTTAACACGCAAGAGATGGATTTATGGCGACCTATAAATAAACCTTGACTCAATCTAGTCTCATGTCCACATAAATTATTGTGTACCAGCTGTTGTTGTATCACGTCGTTTCAGTCTGTAATTTATATTTTAAATCATTTTGTTGCCCTACTTGAAAAATTTATTTTTTAGGGAGTTTGTAGATCATTACTTAAGCATACAATTTTCCAGACCTAGTTATACATCAAAAATATTCAGGCCTAACTGAAATGGTGACATTCCGATTTAAAAACGTTCCGGCAAGTATCATGTTCATGATAGGGTAATTTAAACTATTACAGTGTCCCAGTGTTTATGATAGTCAAACCACAAAAAAAAATGTTTTTATGAACTGAAACTCTCTTTCTTTGGTCTACTATCGTAGAACTGTATGGGTTGCAACTTTAGTAGAGAAGGAGTTCACCTGGTGATTAGCTCCCATCACATGGCTGGAGGCTCAGTGCACTTTGTTTACATGAAACAGCGATCTATTTCACTTGATTTAGGTACATTCATTTTATGGAGCTTTGGTAGACATTAATCTCAAGCATAGACCCACACACTCACACACACATACACACACACACACACACACACACACACACACACACACACACACACACAAATAAACAAACATACATGCATCCACTCATGCAGATACATTTTTTGTACTAGCTAACCTTGCTTGTGTTGTGCATCCACTGTGACCTCTGTAATGCGTTATAATAATAATAATAATAATTCATTTTATTTATATAGCGCTTTTCTAAAACCCAAAGTCGCTTTACAACATCAACATAGATAACATGACACAAATAAACAATTAGACAGAAATAGTAAACCAGACAGACAACAACAACAGTTCTAACTATGCGTAAGCAAAAGATAGTATCAGTAAAAGAAAGGGACCGGATTCTAAACAGAGTTAACTAGGGTATGCTAGGGTGAAACGATATGTTTTAAGTTGGGTTTGAAAGATTGATAGCGAGTTGGAATTACGAATTAGAGGGAGAGAGTTCCATAGTTTAGGTGCTGCCCTAGAAAATGCACGCTCCCCAAAATGCTTCAGTTTTGCTTTTGGAATGACCAATTGCCCATCTGCAGCAGAACGTAGTGTTTAGCTAATGACAAATAGACAAACATATGTAGTCTACCAAATTATGATTATTTTATTTATTATGATTTAGATTTTTTTACTATTGTCTGTTTTTTCATCGCTATTAAAATAACTCCAGATATACATATTTCTTTCTTCCTGGGGTCACAGCTACCAGGGCCATGATAGCCAACATGGACTAACAACCTGATGTTTTCTAGTCCTTTATACCAACCAGCTGATTCTGTCTGCATCTCATGTCAGCGGATAAAAAATGCACTTTGTTTACCAGTGGCTGCCAATGATAAACTACTTTGCAGCAGCAGTTGCATGTTTATGATTGTATTATTTAAATCAAACCGCTCTTGAAAAAAAAAACAATCAGCAACCGCATCAGATTTGATTTGTCGAGTGCCACAAAAAGAACAGCTAGCTACTGGGAGAGGGCTAATAACTTCTAAGAGATATTTTGGTCTAGAGAAGAACATTTCTTTTCGGCACATTTTTGTCAATCAATTATAAAATACAATTATCATGGTTAATCGTCCATATGCAGATTTTGGCACGTTATCCTCATCGTTGACTAAAAACGCTTTGTCAACCAGTATTTGTCATCAATTTTGTTTTGTCACTCACTCTCTTTCATCCCTCTATTTAAGCATCAAATGCATCACACACACACACACACACACACACAGTAAATAACACAATCAGACTCCCTCACTTTACACTCCTTTACACCTTTAGCTATACTGTTTCTTAATACTGGTAACTGCATGTTCCACATCCTCAACTTATTCTAAAAGCTGGCCCTTCATCAAAGTAAAGGGGGGTGGGTGGCTGACTCCCTGGTAAGTGGTGAGGAAGGCAAGATGAAGGGAGGGGGCGGAGGGGAGGGAGATTCAGTGATGGTGGGACGGAGGGCAAACCAGAGAAAAACATTTTAGAATTAGCAGACATGGAAACTGAGAGCAGAGAGAGAGAGAGAGAGAGAGAGAGAGAGACAGGCAGGCAGTAAAGAAAGGGAGCGTTTCAAAGAAAAGCTAGAAAGGGAGAGGAGGAGTGAGTTTGCGGAGGTGGAGAGACCTCCTGCCTGGCAGTGTCGCACTGTGAGTGTGTGAGAGGGAGGCTCGGCCAAGCAGAACCCAACACAGAGTTTGCATATTGATGAGGAATTTGAGAGTCCCCAAACACCAGGGTAGGCCCTTGCATTCTGATAGGACTGCAAACACACACATCAATAGATACACACACACACACAGGCACTACCCACATGTACACGCGTAAACACACACACACACATACACAGAAACTGCCAGACAGAGGGTACTCGGGCCCATTTCCCCCCTCTCACGCAGAGAGCACTAATAAACATAATTTAATTTGAGCATTAAGAGATTCCAGAGAGAGAGACAAGAGGAGAATGGAAGAAACAGAGCGAGAGAAGTCAAGGGCGGGGGCTGAAAAGGGAAAACATTGAAAGTTGGACGAGGTGAGAGGAGAGAAAAGTTTGCATAGCAAAGCTGGGAAAAAGTTTACAGTGAGTGCAAAAGGCTGTGAGGGAGTGCTAAAGTTTCTCTGTAAAGTAAATAAGTTGTGTATTTTTCCAACTTTCCATCCCTCATTAACCTATTCCCAACTCTATCTTTCTCTCTCTCCCCCTCTCTTCATCTCTCTATCTCGGTCCAACACTTCGCTACTCATCCTGCGGCACATCTCTTGTAAAGGTTAAAGGCCAAAGGTTGGCCAGCTCTGTAGTAAGACCAACTCCAGGGTCGGTTTGTACATCGACTCACACTGAAGCGTAGAGGTTTTACATTACAAACGGAATCATGCATTTCACATGTTAACTGGAGAGACTTGGTGATGGCGGCGCTTTGAAATACTGAAATTCCTCTTCAGAGCAGGATCTGAACAACATGAAACGAGCCAGCTCTGAGGCCCCCTGTAGCACTCAACTTAATTAGGATCCGCCGTACTTTCAGAAGCAGAACTTTCGGCAACAATTGCACTCGATAAACGGTGTAATACCACATGATTTCCCCAAGACTGTCCAGCCCTGACGTCTGTGGATCAATATGGCACGGATGAGCTTCACGTTTTGGATCCGCCACGGCAGAAATCCTATAATGTTTCAGAACTTTAATCACAGGCACAGCTCTCGATATAACTCAAAGACGCACGTTTCCAGTTGAGTGACACATCACTGGAGTGAGTTCTTATTTCCTACTAAAGCACGGGTGGAGGTGTGCAGCGCGTACCCCGGGGGCTTTGAAATCAGACGGGGTTGTTTTGGTCACTCCGCCTGGGGGACCGGTCTTGGCACATAGCGGAGGGCACGCTGCACGGTCAGAGTTGAGCTGGAGTCCACGGCTCCACTTGGTCTACTGCTAGGAGCCTTTGGGCCCCAGAGACCGACGACACACACCCCTCTCTCTCTCTCACACACACACACACTCAAAGCCAGGATGCGCATGCTTTTTTTCTTGATGTCGCTTTGAAACACCGGATACACACACACGTGGAAAAAGCAGACTACTTGGAACCCACAAAACATCCAGAGCCCCCACTCCCTCTCACCTGATCTTACACAGACACAAAAACAAACACACACACACACACACACACACAGACACTGCAGTCCCCCTCCATCTAAGGGATTGCA
Organism: Galaxias brevipinnis; assembly: GCA_036023535.2. Lineage (NCBI taxonomy): Eukaryota > Metazoa > Chordata > Actinopteri > Galaxiiformes > Galaxiidae > Galaxias > Galaxias brevipinnis. The sequence goes on along the minus strand of JAVQIZ010139728.1, from coordinate 5,301 downwards.
TCCCTTTGATAGCACCACCACTCACTTTAGGCACCAGACATTTTCCACTTCCATGGAGTTTCTCTCTCTTTTCATCTCACTCTGTTTCTCTCCCTCTTTAGCTTGTTACTTCCCTTTGATCTAAAGCATGGAAGAGTTTTTTATGAAGTGTACGTTTACACACACACCTGTGACCAGTGTCTGCGGGGGGCAGAAGGCGGCACAGAGAACGTGGTCTTGGTGTTGAACGCCCCCCTTCCATTCTGAGGGCTCCACAAAGAACTGTGAGAAAGACTGCAGCCGGAACACTGTTATCATCCTG
>JAVQIZ010139728.1:0-2500 GCA_036023535.2 Galaxias brevipinnis | reverse complement strand
TTCAACTTGTGCCAGCACCTCACATGTATATAAAATGTACCGTCTTGTGGCTCATTATTGTAAAGAGCTACCACCGTGCTGGCAAAAATCAATAAACGCTTCTGCACTACACTCCAATAAATACTCTAAAGTAAAGTCAAGTAAGAGTTGGTCTCCGTGTCCCTCCGCCATCACCTTGTCCTTGGAGTAGCTGAGCAGCTGTCTCTTGGCCAGCAGGAAGCGCACGGTGCTCACAGAGCTGGCGTGGCCCCTCAGCACGCCCACGGCCTTGGACATCACGTAGGGGTTCCACAGCAGGACCCGGCAGTCCGCCCCCGCCGTGGCTACGGGCACCAATCACAGGAGAGCTCAGTGGAACTGATGCCAGCACCCCACTGACACCTAAATCTAGACTGGAGCTATGCAAAACACATCTCAAGGAGCAGTGACCAAAAAGGAAAAGCCAGTTTGTTGTTGTTGTTGTTGTTGTTGTTGTTGTTGTGTGTGTGTGTGTGTGTGTGTGTGTGTGTGTGTGTGTGTGTGGACTTCCTATCAGATTGAGTCAAGGGTGGTAGTTCAAGTCATTCTGTGTGTGTGTGTGTGTGTGTGTGTGTGTGTGTGTGTGTGTCCTCAAACCCGAGCCGAGCCCTATCCCTAACTTGGTCACGCCTTAAGCTGCGCCAAAAAATAAAACTATATACAGTACTGCAAAAGTTTTAGGCAGGTGTGAAGTGTTTAAAATTACGCAAAATGTATATATAAAAATATACATTTGAATTGTTTATTAGTTTCATCAATCCATAAAATACAAAGTGAGGGGAAAGCAAATCTGTATCAAATCAACATATGGTGTGCCCACCCTTCATCACCCCCTGCCTAAAACCTATGCACTGTACTGTATATCTGTGTGCAGCACAGTTTGTCTGCTGCGCTGCCTGCAAAAGTTTGGTAGGCAAGAACAGGTTCAGCCAAGCTGTGGTTTGATTGTACTGAGCACCTTCTTTACTGGTCTATTTTTTATCCTTCAAAAGTTCTGTTAGCCGAAAGAAAATCTATTATTACGCAGCCATCAAGGTATTATGTGTGTAGCCTTTTCATGTTCATATTGCCTCACTGCTATTCAGTTTCAGCCCGCTTTCATATAGTCACGTAAGTTTAGTTGCTAGCCACAGCAGGCTTTATGCAACTATATTATTTCTTCTTAGTGACTGACGTTCAGCAGAAATGGTTTGCGCTTCTACAATGTGGCACTGCTCACTCCGTCATTTCGGCTACTCGGTTCAGAATAACGTTTTTACGTGATGGTCTCGCCCAGTCTCAGGCAGAAAATAACTAGGTCTCCTCTTCTCTCTGCGCTGTTTTGCTCGCTGACAGTTGCATTCAACTATACAGGACATGCAGGCACACTGGACCAAAAAACTAAACAGAACAGAGGCTCGGGTCTCGGGCCCGGGTCGGGAATTAAGATAACAGATTCAGGCCGGGCTTGGTTCGGGTCACAATTCTATCGGGTCAGGTCGGGCGAGGTCGGGCTTGAATTTTTCAGCCCATTGAGTACTCTTATGTGTGTGTGTGTGTGTGTGTGTGTATGTGTGTGTGTGTGTGTGTGTGTGTGTGTGTGTGTTCTACCTATAAGATTGAGTCCAGGGTGGTAGTCCAAGTCGTTGACTCCCTTCTCCGTGTGGAAGCTAGTCACTCGAAGGGGCACGCCCTCTCTCTCTCTCCAGCCAATCACCATGCTGCTTTGGGGGCTGGTGCTGCAGGACGCAAATGCCTCCAGCGAGCCCAGGAAACGCACTGCCGCAAACAGGAAGACGAGGGTGGGGAAGAAAGTCACCGAGGATATATATGCAGTTATATGTTATGTATATATACAGTATATATATATGTATATGTTACGTTATAGGGTGTGACACAGAGGATAGCTGATGCTTTAGTGGCCCGTCTGAACGAGCTCTGCCGAGGCCTTGCCCTTCTGAATCCTAATTTGAAACAGGTCCAGTGCTGATTTGGATGAAGGGGGCGAACGGCGGGGGTCAGAACTGAGGTCAAGCTCCAGCCCTTCAGAGAAACAGATAGGGCCTGTGAAATGGCTCGGTGAACTCATCCAGGATGGACGGCCATTGACGGTGACATTCTGTTCTGCTGACGGTGCATGTTCACAGCCAAGCAAAGCCCTGCCCTCGTCTCTGCTCAGCGTCTCTCCCTCCCTCACTGTCTACTGTCTAGCCCTCTGTCCCTGACCTTGCATCTCTCCCTGGCTCTGGCTCTCTCTCTCTCTCTCTCTCTCTCTCTGTCTCTCTCTCTCTCTCTCTCTCTCTCTCTCTCTCTCTCTCTCTCTCTCTCTCTCTCTCTCTCTCTCTCTCTCTCTGTCTCTCTCTCTCTCTCTCTATATATATATATATATATAATGTATATATATATCTGTCTATATCTCTTCTTGTATCTTTATGCCTCGCTCCCTCATCTTCACTCTTTTCTTTCCGCCGTTCTCCCCACACCCTCCTCTCTCCCCCCGTTC
>JAVQIZ010139718.1:0-11203 GCA_036023535.2 Galaxias brevipinnis | reverse complement strand
CACACAAACACAAACACACCCCTCTCTGTTGCTGTAGAGCCTCTTTAGTTCATGACTTCTGAGGGAACAGTTGGTTTGGAGAATAGACTGCGTATATCTGTGATCATAATGCTCTCTTTCAATTGATTTTATTGACCCCGTTTCTTGTGCCTGATCCTGTTATTAACGGAACGAAGTTGTGGTACAGTCATGAGTTTGAAGGGCAGTAATCAACCATTTTACTGCTGTCAGCGAGATCTACTTGCAGGCTAAAGCTAACCATGGCAATTTGTTAATAGTCACTGATTATATTAAATGGTGACTGTGGGTGGAACTAGCACACAAATTATCATTGATATTGTGTGAGGAATTTGTATAACAACACGTTCTAGGGGGACATTTCTTTGACAACAGAGTATCAACCTAAAAATTACAAATAGACTAAATAAAGAATAAACAAATAGACAATTTCATATTTAACTGCAAAATTGTATAGCTATGGACAGTTTGCACACATGGTCTTTTTTCACAACTGCTGTTGCTTAGTTACGCACAACATACTCTATGAGATGGGGTTATAAAATAATAAACAGATAGTGAAGAAAAGTATTTGAATGATTTTTCCTTCAGGGTCGCATGATGAGGAGTGGCCTCTATCAGGGCGTAATGGAACTTTATCTATCTTGTACGGCAACGCTGCCCCCTAGTGGAATAATTATTTTTGACAATTTAGCAATTTGTCAAAGAAATCGTTCAAAGGCTGAAACACACTTCAAGAACAATACAGTTATTACGTGAAATGGTGTGTTAATCTGTTTTTAAAAGTACCAATTATTTGAGAAAATTGGTTAATTATGATGACTCTAAAAACAGAACAAGTTATACAACTATATTGAAACTGATTGTCCAATTGGTTTAAACAGGTGTGTAGCCCAGGAATAGGTCTACAAAATTGTCGTTATCAATTGCTTCACCCCAATACATTGGTGCACATAGAGAAGCCGCACACGGAAATGAGTTTAAAACGAATTGGATACAGTAACAGTATCCTACTTCTTCAAATGCTAATCTTTGCAATAACTTTAAACAGAAATACATTTGTTTTTTGTGATGGTAAAATACCTTTCCACGCAGGCAAGTCTACACAGCACGACTTGCAGTCAATCAGTGACCCTGGGGACCTTGATATGGTTCGAAGGGACGATGTAACGACAAAAAGTGAAATTTTCTCATCAGACGACACTACTCGGGACAACAGCAGCTACCGCGACCAAGGCAAGGATCAAGCCCATAGACAAAACATGCAAATATCAATGGAAAGCAACCGTTCTCAATCCAGAATATCCACTCGGAACTATCAGAGATTTGAACCCAGAATGGTTTGGATCAAAAGTAGAAACTTCAAAGACCATAATACCTCTTCAGACGACACTGAGTGTAAGCAAGGGATTATTCAGAATAATCATCGTGGCAAGTTTTCAGTTGTTGGGCATGCAGACACAATCACCTTAAAAGCAAGCTTCGAATCGGATTCTTCCATTTCAGGTAAAGTGGACAACTAGCACAACTCAAACTTTAATTTTAGCACTATAGGATATGTGTAAAAATAATTATTTCGCCGTTTTCTACGTGTTAAATGTGTAATCGCTTTGTTCTAAACTTGTGTTTGTTATAACGTCACTATAGGCTGTATTGCAATTTTGTTGAAAATCAAAGCCATCATGCTCACACAGTGAATAGCTACTTAAGAAAATAAAACAGGACAAAAGTATGTTGTGTTGTGGACAGGCAGCTCAGCCCAGAGAGAACAGAGCCAGGTGAAAAATAGTCGGCTGTCTAAACCTGAGGACAGCTGGCTGAGGATGTACCCTGTCGTGGAGTGTGGAGATGTGTCCATGAGTCTAACCGTCAGAGGAAGGCGAGCCACCCATCTTCTGGTGGACAGAGGTGAAACCAAACACGCATTTGGTCACGCAGATTTGACTGTTAAGTCCCATTGGAGCTTCTGGGACAAGATACCGGACACTTAAATGTTATTGAAATCCCTGTTCGTTTGTCACTTGAGGAAAAGTGCTATACAAATAGAGATGCATTTTTATTTATCTATCTTATCTATAATATATGTATACTGGGATGAACATCATAGCAGGCAAGTAGCATGGATGATGAATTAAAGTTTTTTTCTTCTAATAGTTCTTGTCTGTATTTTCTCTCCCTCAGTGAATGCCTCAGCTCTTCCCCTATCCCAGTTACCTCATCAGTGTGGCTATTTCATGACACATACCTGGAGAGACTTGATAGTTGTGGTCTCATACAACGCCTGCCACGTCACACAAGAGGTACCACTACCAGACAGTGCAGTGACCTAGGAGGGTTTAAGGGGTACTTCATTTATTATGGGTATTTTATTTGTCTAGATTAGGAAATGCCTTCAAGTTTAATACATTAGGCTATGAGGCATCATTAAAGTCTAGCCAGCATGTACAAACTGGTTGGTAGATAAAGCCTGAAGAAAAACAAAACACACACACACACACACACACACACTGCAACCCAGTTCATTGGCTTGATGCGATTCAACCACGTGTTACTCTTCCGTCTTTGAATCACACGTCTGCCATTCGGTGTTACCCATAGGAGGGTAACTATGTCCTCCCCCTGCTGTGGAGAAAGACGCCAGTGAAGATGAAATGCCCAGTCTTACAGGCTCATGGTCTGGCCCTGGTGCCCATCTCGCTCTGCTGCTCCCCCTATGGGATGACCGTGGCACTGCAGAAAGAAGGAGCCACTGAGGAGGTGAATATCAAAGGTATCGGATGACGTCACATGTGCCATGGGAGTCTTTTTGATGAAGTTAAGACACTCCCACAGTTTTCTAACCAGCCGCCTCTGACACCCGCTCTGCTTTGTAGTGGCTCAGAGTAGAGCACTTTCAATTAATGTTCACCAAAAAAAAAAGTGTGTGTGTGTTCGTGTGTTCGTTCTCTGCAGTGCGTGGTGAGTGGACTCCTCTGCCGTCCCTGGCTAAGCGGTGTGGCCACTCTGTGGACAGACCGCCAGGAGAGCTGGTCATAGCTTCACCGTTTAACGCATGTGGCATCGTGGTGAAGGTCAGTCTGGAGGAGTCGCTCCGTTATCTCATGTTACACAGTCGTGGAACAGAGCGGTTGAATCGGCCTCGCTTTGCTTCTGAAAGAGCTTTTTATTCTCGTTCGGTATCTGCCTTTTTTTGCTAACAAGTAATTTCAGCCGCTATAAAGTTAATTACCGTTTTAAAAAAAAACGAAATGACACAGCAGTTTCTGTAAAAGACTTTGCAGCTTTTTTTCCATGCTTACCGAGGCTATTAACATTTTAATGGGGACTCGAATGAAGTCATTTTCTTTTTTGTTTGTCAGGATGGAAAGTTCCTTCTGTCGGTGCAGATAGGAGAGCGAGCGGTCACCCTGGCCTGCCCCACAGCGCCCCCTGAGGAGAAAGGAGAGAAGCGCACAACTAGACCGCATGCCATGCTTCCCTCCCACAGCTCCTCCACGGTCCCAGACAGCCTCACCTCCGCTGACCCTTCTCCGGACGACCTACATTCTTCACACGTGAACTCACCCTTCGTGCGTCACCACCCGATCGCGCTCCACCCGCCTGGTCATCCCCTGCCTCACAGTCACGGCGGAGGAAATTCCCCTATACCCCCGTCCTCGACGCTCAGCTCTATGGACCCCTCTAGGCCTCCTCAGTCCCTAGCTCCTCTCCTCCACACCCCACCCTTCTACCAGAACTACCACCCTTATCGCCTAGGCAACCCGGACGAGGATCTGGATGCTTCTGTGGCCGTTCCGTCCAATAGCAGGGCTCCTCGCGACCGACAGCCCAGCCTGTCAGCGTCTCCTGGCGTTGGCCTAGCCGGAGTGCCGCTGCACTATCACCACCAGCACCAGCACCAGCCTGTTCCTGTGTACAACCACCTCTCCGAGTCTCCGGTTACCTCGGCCGTTGCAATGACCACTCCCCTCCCCGTGACGGAGACAACAGCAACTCGACCCGGGAACCCCTCTCTCCTCGAACCCTTCCCTCCACATTTCCCCCCTTACCACGACTTCTATTATTACATGTCGGGGCTGCCGAGGGTCGAAGCAGAGAGGTTCCCTCCTGGCTCTGATGACACTGGAATGGATCCGAGCACCGTTAGATCTACTGGTGTTGATACCCCTCCTCCTCCTCCTCCACCTGATTCTCTGAGGTTACCTTCCCAATCCTACTATGATAGCTGGAACCCCTATATGCCTCTGCCCAGCCCGGATAGTCCTCCTGAGGCTGCATCCGTACATTCCGCTGACCTAGCGGATGTGAACCTGCCGGCAGACCCGTTGGCAGCCGCTCCGGAAATCCCATCCGTCGCATCATCTGGCGGTCCTCTCAGACGGTTCCTACGGCGACCCTCTCCCGGAGGTTCCGGAAGCGAGGCCGACGTCGACCAACGCACTTCCTCCTCCCCCGAAGCCCGGCTTCCTCTTTACTACCCGCACGTCCACCACCGGCCCTCTGCACCACAGGGACACTACCACCCCCCGTACCTCCACTACCCCCCGCTGAACCCACGTCGAGGGTCTAGGGAGGAAACGAACGGAGACACTTCCCCCTCCCTCTCCCCGACGGCCCCTTCCTCCATGGTGCCACCTGTGATGGGCACCCGCTACCCCTACGTCTATTACCCCCATCCCAAATCCTCCCCGGTCCCCCCTCCACAGGAGGCTGCCGCTCCTACTGCGCCCTCTACTGGCACACGGGTGCAATCGTCCGTGGCCTCGCCGCCTCCCAGCCCTGCACCTCATCCGTTTTACCAACACCAGTTTTACTGCCCGCACGTTAATCCGCCGGGACAGTCCGAAACGGAGACGGAAAGAGTGGACCGGCTTCGCTTCACTACCGCGGACGACACCGCGGCAACAGGCGAACGTTTCCTGCCGCGTTATCCCTACTTTTACTACCCTGACCCTGGACCAGCTCGTCACCGCCAACCACAGGACACCATCCTTGCCCCGCCAGCGCATTCAGCCGCTACAACAGTCCCACACGCCCCCGGCCCTCCCACTCATCCGTTCCTCCACCACCCATACTTTCACTTCCCTGTCCATCACGGGCCTCCAGGCTCAGCCAATCGCGGCGCTCGCAGGTCTCCCGCTAAGGAAGTTCCCACGGTTCCACCCCAAACCCCAGCTGCTTCTCTGAGAGGGGCCACCCCTCAGAGTCTGGCCTACCCACACCACCACTACTTTGAACCAGGGAGGCCTGTTGAAAATCCCAGATGGATACACCCCTATTATTATTACCACTACTATTATCATTATCACCCTTACTTTGATCAGTACTACCAGGCTGGGAGAGCTGTCCTCCATAAGGAGCCAACCTCTGCCTCTGTCCTCGGCCCGCTCACTGATCCCATCCATCGCCCGTCCTCTCCGGATGACCGTCATCCACAAAGGTCATTGGATCTTTTAGATCGTTTCTCCGATCCCTCCTTGAATCCAGACGCGGGGTCTACAGAGCACCAGCCTCATACTGGAACAATGGGCAAGTCACACAAAGTTCACGAATTAAGCAAAATGTGTCCACAAAATATAGCTTTTTGTCCTTTAAATATACAGATGACATAATTTAATATAGGTTTTATAGTCACATAAGGAATGAGTTTTATGTTCACAAAACTACAGAAGTGATCATCTTTTGCATTGCTTTTGATGCTCATTGAAGTATCATTTCACTAAAGGCCACAAGAGGGCAGCCCATTCCTATTTTGAATTTGTTTCCTTCCAAAGGCTGCTCAATTGCATTTTTAAAACCACTGCCTGACAAGTTTCGAATGCCTTTCTGTATTTACATAATTAAAATGATAATAGTTACTGCATTCTTGTATCTATAAATTCAGTTGCTTTTTAAAGTTTTAACATTTTAAAGTGCTTTGACTCTCTTCAGATGATTTAGTCGTGGAGGCGGATGAGTGGCCTCCCAGCTTGTGTGGACTTGACTCAGTGTCTGGCGGAAACTGTAACGGTTCAATGGGTTGCTGCTCCTACACAGTGAACGGTGAGACTCCTGACGATCCCATATATCTCTCGATCACTGGAGCCGAGGCTTCCTGCCTAGTTCCTGGTAGATCCTTGGTTAGTAGTGTTTGATAATGACAGGCGTCACGGGACTATTTGTTTGGAAAATACAAACGTACATTTTACGTTTTCTCCAAAATGTGTTTTGAAAACCGGCCTGTTTCTACAAGGAGAGAGAAGTGATAAAACACAGTAAATGTCTCTACTGCTTCACTCTAACCAAAGTCAAATACAGTCATGCACAATATTTACTCAAACCACTGCTTACTTTGGACACACACTTCATATCAGTTATTCATCTGGCACACAAGCAATTACTTTAATTGAACTCCATCTTTTTGTATTATGTTTTTTATCTCACGTTTGTATGCTTTAAACCCCACAGAATGTATCATGGGCCGCCATTTTGTTTTTGTGTTGCCGAACTCCATGAAGAATCCCACTTTGACGCCTTCCCCGTCGGCTGGTGCCATGGCTGTGTCCTGTAACCCCCAGAGGGTGCACGACGGCTCTCACCTCTACACTGTACCCCTGCACGGCTGTGGGGTGCACCGATATGCAAGTGCAGACTTCTCCCACTTCCTGTGAATTGTGTTCAAATTCTAAGACAAATTTAGCTTTTTTGTTTCTTTATGTTTAACATTTAAACATGGGCATGTGTGCTAAAGTTAAGACATTAGCTGATCAGAAAAGTATTTTTTCTGAACTTTAGCTATAGTCAACATGGCCTAATCCAAAAAACTAATTTTTTTTCCTCTGCCCTGATAGGAGGCCAATCAGGCTGTGATTCACCTGTTGGGGGTCCACTGTCACTGGAATTTACAACGGCACAGTACCTTGACAGAGGAGGATCTCCCCATCAGGTAAAACTACCACCTTTCACATACCTATTCTACTGTGCAAAGTCACATTTACGTTTTGTGTAAATGATATGTCTTATATAGTAGGATCAGTTTGACCTATGAATGAATTTGAATGAAGCAAAGGTCTTAGTGTTTCACTTAAAAGCTAAATGCTTTGTCACCGGACCTCCATGTTGCTTTTAGGTTACTGGTGGAGTGCAGGTCTACTCCAGGATCTCCCAGCAGGGTGAGAACCCAAGTGATCAGTCTGCATGATCCAGCTCCGTCTTTTCAGCCCACCACAACAGCCACTAGAGGCACTTTGGCTGTCGAGCTTAGAATCGCTTCAGGTACTGCATATTCATGAAGTGGCTGTCAACAAAGATTTATTTCTCAGTAAGATTTTAAAGATGGTTTCAGGAGAAAAATCGATCAAACTACTTTCATGACATGCTATTAGCTGATCAATGGATTAGCATTCAGTACATGGGCTGCTTGAGTTATTGTGCAAAATCCGACAGGCCAAGCTTCCGTTCCATTAACTTTCCAACTTTCCATGAACTGCGTTAAACGAGCACCCAAGCAAGCAAATCAGTCCGTCTTAATGTGCAAAGTGCAAAAAAACAACATAGACAAAAAATCCCCTTGACCCCCCCCCCCCCCACTTCCTGTATCACCACAAACCAAGGTGTTGCCCCTCTGACAGATGAGTCCTTCAGCAGCTTTCACCCAGGGGCCCACCTGCCTCTGCAGCTCCTCCTGGGACGCCCACTGTACCTGGAAGTGGTTCTCCTGAACCCCCCGGAGCCTGACACGGTGCTGCTGGTGCACTACTGCCTGGCCCACACGCTCACGTCTTACCCAGGCTGGATGCTGGCGTACGATGGGTAAGGTGGTGGCGGTTTGTCACGGTTCCGTAAGATTTGGGTGTTTATTAGTTGTTTTTGTGGACATACCTTAACAGACAAGAAACACAACAGAATGCATAATAAAATATTATTGGGTCATGGTTCTCTCTAAGGTGAAAGGGGTTAGCCGTCCCTGCATATATTTCCCTCTATCCTTAAGTGAGAACAGGTCAAACAGATGTCATTGCAGTGAATCATATGAATTAGTTTATGGTTAGTTATTCCAGGGATATTAAGTTATGGCTTTACATACGCTACTACACAATGACTAGTACACAACAAACATGCTATCTAGAGTACCAACATCCATTCTTGGGCTTACAAAAATAAAGTTTTCAACTAATATTTGGCACAATATGAAATGATTGTGCATAGATTTTGGGGGCTCATTTCTTGTATTTAAATACATATTGGGGCTAATAAGTTTTGTGTTTCAGCTGTCCTAGCCGTGGTGGCTTTCAGCCTCCATCTGACCAGCCTCACCTCACCCAGAGACTCACCGTCACCACCTTCCTGTCCATGACGCCAGGAAGCTCCACCCAACTGGACAACCCCGAGGTGAGGAACAACAGTCACCAAACGGAACACTATAGTCGCCGAACGGTAACAATCAATAGAAGAGAAACACTTTGACAGGGGAATGCTCCATATGGAAAGGCAGACGGCCATCTGGCTCTGGCAGGTGTAAGCGGCGAGATGGATGGTGTCTCTACGGTTGTACGACTCCAGACACCGCATGTGGGGGATTTGGAAAAGGTGGCACTTACAAAGGCAGAAACCTTCGGAGCAGACATGCCCAGTCAAGTGTGGGTATGCTGAGGGCACAGGGCTTGAACGGATGGGAAGTGTATCAGGTTCAGAGAAATCCTAGCATGGTAGATTTTTGTTCTTTGACTTTTAATTGAGCACTTCCCAAGTTGTGTAAATGTGATACTGCCACGTATAAACACTCATACAAGTGAATATGTAGCACCTATCTATAGTGTGTGCGTGTGTTTCCTTTCCACCAGGTTTACTTCATGTGCTCTACTGAGGCGTGCTCACCAGCAGATGGAGAGTGCTCTGTGAGATGCTTTAGCGGTGAGTTCATTTCCGTAACGCCACAATGGCGTCCAAAGGCCATGAGAGGTTACCAATCATCAGTTTCTTTGTGGCTGGAATTGAAGGTTTAGTAGTTATGGCTATTTCTTTTGCCCCTGAAAGTTACATTGACGTTTACCTTTGAAAACTTTATTTTAATCCTTGCTTTAATATAATCTTTTTTTAGGACCAAACCTTGGGAGCCAATTTGTGAGACAATAAAGATTAATATGAACAGTTGCCTTCTGGGTTTTCTTATGGATCATCATTAAGCAGAATGAAGGAGTTTTAAGAAAATGTACGTTGTAATACATATTTTAAGCAGTAGGCTTCACAATGGTGCGATTTCCATTTCTAAGACAGTACTTCCACATGGTTAGGAAAAAACGGCTAATCATGCAACACTCGAAATAAGCAAGGAAAACGCTGTAAAAAGCTTTTAATCAAACATAGGTTTGTGCAAGGCTCCTTGATAACCTAAGAGTTGGGCCTTCATTCTTCACTTATGGTACAGGTTACCTGTGCCAAGTGTTCGGAGGGAGAGAAAGGGTTGCTGATGAGGCCTTTATGAGAGGGAGAAGGGCAGCACTCTGGGCAGAACGCTAGGCACTTGTCATGAAGTGTTTATTCAATCAACAGCCTCTATCGCAATCACATGCTTGACCAACAGGGCAAATGTGGGGACTGGGATTATCTGCATTAAGGATGATTTTTTTTCCCTCTGGTTTTGGTGCAAGTCACTAGGCACATGAAATGAAAAGGCCATTGAAAAAATAAATTCACTTTTTTTTATTCACGTCTACAAAACTTGATAGTAAAAATAAAAGCATAAGCATCAAAGAGAATGTAACAAATCCAGGAATCAAAAATAAACGTTTGGTCAATCGTTTTTGATAGCCTATAGACATTTTTATAGACACATTTGCTAAAAGCAGCAGAATACAAGGTGTAACTAATAAAAAATAACAAGGGCATTAGTCTACAAAAAGCTTCCCTCATTTTCACCAGCTAACACAAGGCATTCGGCTGGCGTCATGAATTAAATTGAAATGTAATGCTTTTAACTAAATAAACTGGTCCCTTTTGCGACGGGCAAGCAGCATTCAATCTGGCAAAGACCGACTTTAAAGTCGAATCAAAATTTGCCTCCAGTTTGACATCCTCACGCTGCACGTTCCCCCTCCCCGGACAATGAAAAATTCCCAATGAATAAAATTCAGGACACCAGCATTCCCATCTCCAGTGTGCTGCTGCTGTCCTGTTGACTTGTTATGCAAATTAACTTCGTTTTTTTTCCACACTCCTAACGACACGTCCTCATGATCTAGAGGCCTGTCAGGCAGGAGGAAGCTATTGCACAGCGCCGCTCTGACACCTTCTAGCAAGATGAATGAAATGTAATTAGGGAGAAACGTTCAAACGTGTCACCTCGCCATGTATTAAAAACCATATGATACGAGGAGCGGGGGGGAGAGACTGATCGTGCAAATGATTCTAAGGACACTTTCTAAGCAACTTTTGACCTCATTTCCATCATGCAATACTAGGATTCTGGGTTTTCGCGCCCTTTTTCTTAACAACCCTACTTTAAAAGGTACCACACTATTCTGTGCATCAAGCTTAAAAACAAGTGTGCGTAATTTCTTAATTTATTTAAACAGGAAATGGGTTAACCACATGCTACCTCATTTTGAATCTCAGCGCAGGCTTTCTGTGTTGGAGGGGGAGGGGGAGGGGGGGGGGGTGGCGTGCCATCACTCCTTAGTAGACGGCTTTGTAGTAGGCATTCACCGCTTGTTGGCTCTTCTTGATTTGGTGCTGGAGCAAGGTGGCGCACACGATGGCGGTGATCTAGAACCCAGAGACGGGGAATGGAGGGAGGGACCATGGTATGGGTTAAGTAGAATGAAGGGGAAGGGGGTGAAAAGTTAAAGCTGCCAAAACTCTCCCAAACCTTTTTTTTTTTACATCACCAGCAGGATAAGACCAGCCGCTAGTGCAAGAGAGAAGCAAGAGGGTTCTATATTTACCTTTCCTACACAAACGTGCTATCAAAGTGTTAATGCAAGTCTACTTTAAAAATAAAAAAGGTGATTGAACGACAGAAAAACCTCCCATGCAAAACCAACACACCCAACAAAAAGTCAGAAAGCAGACACCTTGGAGTGACGGAGCCTAGCGTCTCTACAACGGAAGACAAAGAGTCTACCCAGAAGATGGTGGGGGGGGGGGGGGGGGGGGGGGGGGCGGGTTAAGTTGGGGGTGGGGGGAACGAAAGCCACAAAAAAGAGCA
>JAVQIZ010139634.1:0-36754 GCA_036023535.2 Galaxias brevipinnis | reverse complement strand
GAGATTTGGTCTTATTGAGGAGTAACTTGTTGCTAAATAGCCACCGTTGAACTGAATCAAAATCATATTGAAGAGAATGTTGAATGTCTAAGACATTGGATTTGGAACAATAGATGATGGTATCGTCTGCATAGAATTCAATACTACAGTCGGAGCAGGTATTAGGGAGATCATTAATGAATATAGAAAATAATAAAGGTCCAAGAGATGAGCCCTGTGGAATACCTTTAACGACAGCTGTGAAATTTGGAATTTATTTTTGTCTTTACAAAAAGATCAAATCTAATTAGCAAAAATGATCAAATGCAAACGCGAAATATATTTTTACAGTTGATTCCCGTCACTACATATGTTTATCACTTTGACAGTGTTCCTTTAATTTACAAGAGAGTCACAGCTTAATTTTGTCTGTTTGGTAGAAGTTACAGAATACCATGGAAGTTTGTAGATGATCTTATTAAGATATGTTTGGCAAAAGGTAATTATACTTCGAACAAGTTTGAAGTCTATTTTCGTCAGGCAAACTCAATTGTTAGGTGTAGGTGAAATACAGATTGGATACAACAGGATATCAATACATAAACTTTGCTGAACTACACACACTTTATAACGCACGTATAGTCCTCAATGTGTACTGCACGTCTGCACATTATAAATAATCCAGTTAAATTTCAGTGGGCAATCATGACATCGTCAGTTGTTAGTTAAAGGCTCCAAAACGGATCCTGTGCTGTGAAATCATATAACTTGGTTTTGGACAAATTCTAACTTCAAACGGTAGAGAAAGCTATCGCTTAAAAATATGTCACATTGCATTGTATGAGTACTTTAAATTTCCTGAACAAAATTACTCTATATATTGCTAATCTATTAAGTAGTCAACAGTCTGAGCCTAACTACAGGCTTGTCACTTTGACAAAGACTGCGTGACATGCTCGAGAGTCGTGTTTTGGCGCATGGATTAATTACAATCCGCCCCTCGAAACTCTCTGGCTAGTTCATCCGATTCCTGAAGTGAATTGAGCACCGAATATCTGCTTCTCGTAAACTGATGAAGTATCCTGTTAATTTGGACAGTCTATATTAGCTGCCTACTGAAAATGAAACATACAATAGTTTTAATATCTCGATACTACACACATCACACTCTTTCACACACATCATGTAGCCTAAATACAACATGATCATGTATCAAAGTACAAAGAAAAAATAAGAGAAATCAATAGTCTTAATTTTTCATATCCGTTTTCAATCCAGTTTGGACTGTTGCAAAAATAAAATAAATATTAATTTAGACATGAGGTTTTCCCCTCAATGCCAAAGTCTAATGAATCTGTCTTTCAATGTCCACAACTATGTTCTTTATTTAGCCTGCAGGTTGCCAAACATACAGAGTTCTTGTTTCTGATAGTGCGTTTCACAACAGTTCAATTCGTTCAGTTATGTGGTATAATATTTTCTGTATTTTCAGTCAACAATGTCCTCTATTGTGGAACAATCAAATTGGTGTCAGCAATTTTCATATAAAAGAATGTTATGACCAAGTGAAGCAGAATTTCATTTTGTTTTGGTGTGTTTTACAGACCAAAAACCACAGTCTTCAGAAAAGCACACCAATCAAATCTAATGTTACTAACCACTATCTCATGTGTCACAAAATAAGGGAGTGTAACATTCATGTTAACAAATGTTTTCCTAAATCCCCCAACGCAGGCCTATGAGACATGCCAAAACAATATAATTACTAGGAACTTGGGAATGAAAATGAGGAAAGGCCGTCGTAAATAAAAGTGGACAACGTTTTGTTTGGATTATGGGGAAAACAAGGGGGAAAACAACAGATAAAAAAAGATGGGTGTGTAAAGATACACAAACGCGCTAGTTATAATGAATTTGTACTGAAACGTGTTACTTATACGCTACTGTGTTGACAACTGATAGCTAGACAATACTGGTCTGGTCTGCCATCTAGAGGAAAAAGGAAAGCATTGACAAAAAAAAGCTATTCTGTTCTGACTTTGTACGTTTGAAGAGATTATTTATGCTTTCAAGTGTCATTGTTCTATGAACACTGGGGACACTAAGAGGTCCAAATGGTGGTTGGCAGATTATTTTCATTGATTGTAATCATAACAGACATTCTTTGTAACAGAGATCATTTAAAAAAAACACCATAGAAACCAGTACTGTTTTAGAAGTCTTTTTTCCTTAAAAAACAAAACCATTTTACATAACCAGAGAGACAAGCCAACTTTTTTATGATTGATTACTCTGGCGTCATTGCCAGAATGTTGGGGATGTGTGTTTGTGAATGTATATCATTGTGTGTGTTTGTTTAAGAGAAAGAAATAAGTAAAGCACATCAGAAAGTAAACACAACGCATATGTATATGCATCTTCTATGTATATTAGGACAGAACTCATATGATGGACAGGAAGCACAGGAAAACAGTGGTCCCTTTGAGGTGACAAAAAGGCGACCGTCTTCTTCCGATCAGCGGAAGCTTTCCCTCGAAGATCTGGATCAGAAATGAGAGGCTATTGTGACCCGGGCCCTAAGTCCTGGCGGCGCTCCTCAACCCGCAAAGAAGGGGTCTTTAGAGATGCTTTGAAACAGCGCCGAGGGTGGGGGGAGTCTGGGACGAGGAGGTGGTGCTTCCACGTACATAAGGGGCTGAGAGCGACTGCCAGACCAAATTGGCACAACCGAATCCAATTATTTGCATAGGAGTACTGTGAAAGGAGATCTTTTGCTATTATTTCGGGCTAAGAAGCTAAGACATCTTCAAAGTCTGAGCGTTCTCTTAGGAAACCAAAGCCCTTATGAACAGCTGTTTTCCAATGGCAGACATAGGCATGTTAGTAAGCAGCGCCGCCTTCCCCTGGATGCCCAACATGGTCAACCTGACTCGGACTCTGACCCAAGGCTCAGTCCTACAGCCGGCCTGGGACTACTTCCATCTGAACCACCACGAGCTTCTGAGGAGCCCTTTGTTCCCCGTGGTGCTGTCTGTGTCCACCTACTTCGTCCTGGTGTTGATCTACACCGTCCTGGACCTCTTGGCACCCACCTGGCCGTGCATCAGCCGCTACAAGCTCCATCCGGAGGAACCCGTCACCTGGGCCCACGTCGGCCCCACGCTGGGCCTCACCATGTACAACAACCTGCTCTACATCTTCCCTGCCACTGTGGCCCAGTGGCTGTGGAGGCCGGCCACCCCACTGCCCCACGAGGCTCCCCCACTCTGGGCCTTCCTGCTGGGCATCCTGGGCTGCACCGTGGTGTTTGACTTCCAGTACTACCTGTGGCACCTGCTTCACCACCGCGTGGGCTGGCTCTACCGCACCTTCCACGCCGTGCACCACCAGTACAACCAGCCCTTCAGCCTGGTCACCCAGTACCTGTCGGGCTGGGAGCTCTTCAGCGTGGGCTTCTGGGCCACCGTGGACCCCGTCCTGCTTCAGTGCCACTGCCTCACCACCTGGGGCTTCATGGTCTTCAACATCTACGTGTCGACCGAGGACCACTGTGGCTACGACTTCCCCTGGTCCATGCACAACCTGGTGCCCTTTGGGCTGTGGGGCGGGGCACCCAAACACGACATCCACCACCAGCGTCCGGCCACCAACTTTGCGCCTTTCTTCTCACACTGGGACTGGCTGGGAGGAACGGACGCGGCGCCCACAGGACTCTCCCCCCACCAAGCTGACAACCCCTCTGTTGAGGCTAAAGAGAACCCCAGAAAGGAAGACAGACAAAAGGGTTTGCGCTGATCTCTCTCTTCCACTCTCCCTTTGGTCTCTCGCTCCCGTTTACTTCTGTACACTCCCCCCCTTCACCACCCCTACTACTTGTGCTCATTGCACTCTCTAAACTTAGCTTTAGCTGAAGTGTTGTGTTGCTCTTGCACTGTCTCTTTGTATTCTCCCCTCCGCTCTCCATCTGTGTTCCATTGTCCGGTGTCCAAAAGAACAATGCTTGTCTTCACAATGTAGGAGTTAATTATTCATTTTGGCATAACTGCGAAAGGTAAGTGTTTGTGAATCCACTCTTTCTTACGCATTTTGTGAATCCACTCTCTCTTACTCTCTCTTTTGTGTGAAGTGTGTAGTGATCTAGTTTTTCTTAGCGCTGCATTTTTAACAACAAGAATGATGTATATAGTTTTTATAATGTGTTTTTATAGAATTCTCAGGTGTAATTTCCATTGCAACACATTTTTCATCTTAGAGCAAAAGAATTTATTCGAGGATGTTCTGTTGTCTCTGACTATATTTGTTGGGAATGTTGTTTTTGCTACATGTCTCTTCACTTTACCTTTTTGAATAAATATTGCAATGAAAAATAAAGGAAATCACATTGACACATAATCTGTTCTTATGTAGCCTACCTATATGTAAGCTCACAAATACTCTCACACACAAGCTCTTACCAAGCAACCTAAATGAATAGATCTCTTGTAGCTGCACCCCAGTGAGATGTGTGAGGCCAATGCTAATTGGTCATCCTCTCTTTCACTCTCTCGCAATGCTCTTGGCAAGAAACGTAGATCCACCCCTCTTGAAGAAAATAATACCTCTGTGATCATCTACTAATCTGAGACTGCAGCACAACCAAACTTTTCATTCTCCTTCTATGGCAATTTACTAGGTCACCTCAGAAGCACTTCAGGTCTTTGTGTATTTAATAGCAGCCCAACAACACTGGTGCTTGTGAAGGACAAGTGTCAAATCTGTGGTCTGTGTTAATGAATGTTTAAATTAAAATGAAATCCAAACTAAAATTACAATACAATCTAAAAGAGTACACACACAATACAAAATGCATAATGAAAATCTCAAACATTACAATAAAATATATACTGTATATAATATATTTTTTTATTTCAAACATACAGAGTTTATTCTAAAGAGCCAGGGCCAACACAATATATTGTAAAGTCAGGAAATGTTTCCACATAGCAAGGATCATTGAAAGGCCCATACACATGGAATGTAATTTAATTAATCGTATATCATATTTTGTCATTATTGGTATTGTTATATCAATAATAGTAATAATAATAATAATAATAATAATAATAATAATAATAAATACGTAATTCGTGTTGGTCTCCTTTGGCTACGTAAGAATATTTCAGTAATAATACATGTGTTTGTTCTATCTATCTTATACTAGCCTAAGCCCTGCCCAATGAGGACCAAACCGTTCTCAATGCCATTCATTCAGCCATTCATTCAGCCACCACCTAAACAACAGTCAGTCTTCAGTTCATGTTTTATAGTATGTATTTTAGTATGGATTGAAGTTCTGGACCTAAAATTCCAATAATCTTCCATTATAAAACCTGATGGCAACAGTAATTGGTCAAAACCAACAGTAGTGGGCAATTTAGTTGGATTTTTGTCAAGTTTAATGAAGCTCTTCACTCACTGAGCTACAGTAGCTAAGCCAAGAAATACTTCAACCAGAACAGACGTCATTTACAGAAATACTGTAAATAATTATCTGCAGAAATGAAATGGGGTGAGGAGACGATAGAGAAGTCATCAGAGAAACACAGGACAGAACAGTATGAGCCCCGATTCCAATCCACGCCATCGCAAGGCAACAGTGGTCTAATATCTTCCATATGAATTCATCTGGATGCAAACTTCACCTGGAAGGCTGTCGATATTCACACTTAACTTAGAATAATTACCTCAAAAACCCTCCAGCAGAGGTCCTCATTACACCTTTTGCACATGCAGTATGTGCTGTAAGAAGAGATATCAAGAGAATACCTGGAAAAGGGTTATCTATTCAACCCAATCGAGATAAAGCATGACTGCTTGCCCTCCTATTTCAGAGTACCACATACAGCTTCAGATTCACAACATGTTAAAAGAAGACAAACATAAAAATGTTCACATCATAAAGGGAATGCTATTAGGTAACCCCTCCCCCTATGCCTATGTTTATACCTTTACATTACATCACAAATGCAACCCTAACAGAGCAAATGCATGTATTTATTGAGCCAAACCCATGGTTTTCAGTGCCCTTTCCACTAGCTTTTCTTTTACCTGCTATTTACAAGGTGACATGACCTGTTAAACTGGTTCGCCAAGAAAGAGAACTGCAGATTGTAAAGGGAAGTACTTTTAAAAGAAAGAAAGATGTGGGTCAAAAGTCAGCATGGAAATATTTGTGTGCAGGTGAAACTTTGATGAGTAATTCACATTCCCCTGAGAACACTGGTATCTCCACGAACGTCTCAGCCCAGTAAACAAGGACAGCCCCTCCTCTACTCCCATGTTTGTGTTGCACTTAGTTACCAGGGCAACATTGAAATCCTTCATTAAACTTGCTTGGCAAAGTACTCCATTACAATGTCCAAATATATATATATATATTGAGTACGATTTTTTGCATCCGTCTGTACAGCAGGTGTTCTGAATAGATTGGACTCCTGAGAAAAACCAAAACAATGATTTCCAATTTTGTTGCTTATAGACAAAATAAAATACCAAATCAATGACGTTAATGGATTTTACAATTGTGAAATGTCTACTGTACAACTTCAAAGTTTTTAGAAGGCATCGTGGTACAGGTCAATATATCCTGTGGAAGTATGTGTGTGTGTGTGTGAGTGTGTTTGTATGATGTTGCATGGTCAAGGAGGGTTCTTATTCCTTTCTTTGTTGGTGTTTTAGAACGTTATTACACCTCCAAGTGGGGACCACAAACCGGCTGACACTCTACAGCAAATATTCCCCTCTCACAGAAATTAAGATCAAATTCCCTAGTACCTCTAACCTACCTATTTATTTTGCTGTTCACAAACCATTTGGCTAGAAGACACAAGCGTATCTTTAAAGTAGAGAGCGTGAGAGAGAATTAGAGGGTAACTATGCCTGGGGCACCACATTATTACAATAGCATAGGTGGGACACTAAGACCATTGTATGGCCGGCAGGGAAGTTAAATGGACAATCTACTCCTTATCTTTAAAACAAAGATGGGACCCTCTCCCTCAACCAAACAAACCCCCACCAAACAATCCTCTTCAATCTTTAATCAGTCTCTAGTGTTACATTTTCACTTGCCTATAGTAGATTGAACCAAAGAGAAAGGATATGTTATGATTCAGTGTTAGATTCAGTACAAGAAAACTACCCCAACTTACAACATTATCAAACTTAAGGCAAAGAAGGCAAATTAAAGGGGGCAAAAGTTATCAGAGTAATCTAAACTATGAGCTGAGGTCAGGCTAGTCAAGAGTGATCAGGGTTAAACACCTGGCATTCCAATTGGGCTGGGGTGGACAGAACTAGAACAGACTTATCCCCCTTGCATAGACATAACATAAACATAGCAAGATACTGCAACATTATGACACTACTAGACGAGCCAGATTAACTAAAGGGAGTACGTGAGGAAAGTGAAGTAACATGTCAGGTTATGGATACCTCTGGGGGTTCCAAAATGAAAAGATACAAAGTATGAATAAATCACCATACTGATCACTTACTAACTTGTTCCAACTTGCCCTGAAACATTACGTGACCTGCGTCAGTCTAAGCGACCACAAGCTGATGATTAAGTAATAAACTTTCATCATAGTTTCATTGTTGTCCAAGTATAGTACATTCAGAACGGGTTTCTGCTCCCCCTCAAAAAAGCGACCGTGACACATTCCATAAAGTAGTGCCTCCTTGTATTTTCCAGCAGGTCTCAAGGAAACAACCACCATCACGTTGTGTTTCCTACGTAAGCATTCAAAAACTCACTGAGGCTGTTGTCAAAGCACACCGCAGAGCAGGGCAAGTTGATTCATTTGACTACGCTGATAATCAGTTTTACCAAGACAGCAAGTCAGTATTACCAAGACAAACTTATGTTTAGTGGATTTATTATATATTTACTAAAAAAGACATATGTACAGTATTTAACAGTCTAAAAATAACTTTTCACACAATAAAAACAAGCTGTACACAAAAAGGTTCGTTAGATACACAGTCATACTGTTGTTAAAGTGTAAACGAGACCTGCGGTATGAATAAATGCAGACTTTGTACCTTGTAAAAAACCAAGGCAATTTTGTAACATGACTTTTAAAAAAGCATTTCACACAATGAACAATGGCTCCCACCTCCTGAAAAAGCATAGGTTTTTGAAAGAATAGAACTAAATGTTGCCTTGTGTGAAATGAAAATACCTTTGGTGGGTCACTATTGTAAAATATGGGTAGCACAATTCCCTTCTGCATATTGACTAACAGGCTATGTGTTTACCAAGTTAACATTATCTCCAGTGCTTCACAGTACAAAAGCATAGTGTTCATCCACGTCCGTATGAGGGCTAACAGCTACTGCTCTGCGTGTTTCCTGATGAGGACATATAGGACTTGCTCTTCTTGGAATACTTCATGGAGCTGAAGGAGACCCTCATTCTCTCCACCGTCCTGCTGCTGCGGCAGAGCAGCGTGTTCTTCACGTGGTTGCGGAAGTCCTCCGACACATAGTAGTAGATGAAGGGGTCCAGGACGCTGTTGAGGCTGGCCAGGCACAAGGTGGTGATGTAGACGCTGTAGCCATTGTTGATCACCCCGTCCTTCAACAGCGAGTAGTGCACCACCAGCATGATGTTACTGGGGATGAAGCACAGCAGGAAGGTCACCAGCACCGTCACGATGAGCAGCACTGCCTTCTTGCGGTTCTTGGATGCCGTGCTATCCACCTGGGTCTCCCCCAAGACTCGGAGGAGAAGGATGTAGGCCACGACAATCACCACGCAGGGGACCAGAAACACCACCATGGCCATGAAGATGAAGTAGTAGTAGGGGTACTTCACGTCAGGGAAGGGGTCCTCCGGGTCTCGAATGATGTTGACGTCGTGGCAGGTGGTGACGTTGGGGTCTTTGAGGCGGGCCGTCTGGTCGTAGAGGTACAGCGGGGTGGTGGTGGACCAGACAAAGAACCAGATGGCCAGGGAGACAGCGACGGCCACCTTGTTGTTCTTCTTCTGGTGCGACATAGGGTGGGCCACCACCCAGTACCTCTGGACACTCAGGCAGGCGATGAAGATGATGGAGCAGTACATGTTGGCGTAGAAGAAGCCCACCATGACTTTGCACATGCCCTCACCATAGGTCCAGTCATTGCCTTTGAAGTGGTAAGCGATCTTCATGGGGGTCCAGATGACAAAGAGAAGGTCGGACAGAGCCAGGTTGGCCATGTAGATGGCTGACGGGTGCTTCTTCTTGGTGCGGAAGAGGAAGACCCAGACGGCCATGGCGTTGGTGGGCAACCCTACCACAAACACTGTGATGTAGACGATAGGGAGGAAGACGGTGGTCAGACTGCTCCTCAGGGTGTCAGATGTGGCCTTGTCCACAATGACACGATCTGCGTCCTGTGGGTCCACCACCCCAATAAACCCTCTTCCTTTACCTTCAACAAACACAGAATACAGTAGTTTAGCACTGCATGTCCTAGTAATATTTTAAGTAGACTTATGAGCATTGTGACATACATGTGTACAAATGTACTGTAGCTGTCAGAAATCAGCATTTTATTCAGTAAATATTTAAACCAGTCTTCAACTGGGGGTACCTAATATTTTTCAGCGAACATTATTTAACATTGTTCAATGTCTACACAAAGGCTAAAAAACATCCCTTACTATCACCATGAATACAAACAATACACATCCGAAATTTTCAATGTACATCGTCTTCCGTTGCTTAATCAAGATATAACTTCATAGGCTTAAAAAAACATGTTCAAAGATGACCTTTCAAGTTAGATCTTTTGAGGAAAAGTAATTCCAAGCGTTATATCCTATCTAAAATGCTTTCAAAACAGTTTTAAGTAAAATTTCACTTACACTTTGCTGAACTACAACGGTTGGCATAAAACTAGATCTTACCTGTAAAATTAGAATCTGCGGTATAAATCCAAACAAACAATAACAAAATTATCCGCGTTGACGCCATGACTCGGAAATGTAAGTCAATATTAATCCTCTGTTCTGATCGCAGATGTTTCTTATACCCTCTCTCCTCCGATCCCTATTTTCGAAACATCGTAGTCAAAAACGGGCCACACCCTTCATAGCTTCCACACAAGCAAGTACATACAGGAATTAGGTTACCTGTTGTGGCGTTATTCCGGTGAGAACATTGTTGACCCTCCCCCTTCTCCGACTTTGCGTGTACACGCACGTGCGTGCGGTATGGCTGCTTGATAGTATGCCATCCTTATTCAATACAGACAACATTTATCATGTGACTTAATGTTTGTATTAAGTCATCGTAACGGTGCTGGTGACCTTCCTGGTCAGATAACCAACATTTTGAACTTTAAATTATTCAGGGACAAACAGAAGTATCACATTAGGGGTTATACGTTATTTATTTTTATTATCAAAAATCTTTGATAGTGCCCTAGCAATAAAAATATCTTTTTGAAAGACCTGGCCAATGAGGCAGCAGTACGAATATACAGAATATACAGACAACATCCATACTAACAACGTAAGATATAGTACACAATCAGAAAAGGCCGAAAATAAATACATAAAAGTCACTTAAGACTTCACAAAGCATTGCCACATCGAAGGGGGAACTGTATGAAGGGCCCTTTTGCCATCTCAGTCCAGGTCTTTGGAACCAATACTAAAGGCATGTCCCTTGGGGTACTTCTGAAAGAGAAAAGGGGACATAAATAAGATGGAACTATACCAAAAATGGCCTTATAAATAAATATGTATGTCTCCGAATGGAAAAGGCATGCCAATTGGCTGGACAGGATGCAATGACGAATGAGGACATTCAAATTGGTGATAAACCTAAGCACTCCATGATAAACATTATTTAACATTTGTAAGCACTGAGAAGATGCACTCATCCAGTACAGGAATAGAGGTGACAGCAACCAGTCTCCTTCTGGCCTCAATTGAAAAACAAGAATTGTTAAGAAAATTAAAACCCAATTTTAACTTCATTCAAGTAATACCAGCAAACACAAAACAAGCCAAAGCTAACAAACTTCTTTAGAAAGTGTGATCCCATCCACATAGCGGTTGTGTGACAGACATTGAAAAGGCTGTTCGTCACTCGGGAGCAATCATTTGTTTCGGTTTTATTGACTATTGATTTTTCTTTCTATTTTACAGAAACAAATGACAGAAATTCTTAAAACAATCAACTTAGCTTAAAAACATTTAATATATAATAAACCGATACATTTGACAAAAAATTTATAAGAAATCAGGCCAATACTTTGGTTTTTGCCCAAATGTATAGCACTCCATAGAAGCTTATTAAAGTAGGCAGGTTTGGATATTAGCAGAACCATTTCCTTTACTTTTCCTTCTATTGTGATTACAACTTTTTAGTCCACATTAGATAATAAACATGTTCCTCTTGCCAGCTGCTAGGTTACCATGCTGTACCAAATGCCTCACAACAAATCAACTGAAACTGAGTAGTTAGATAAAAAGGTTTTTTATTGTCAAATACAAATGAAACTTCACATATGTAAAAAAAAAATAAAAAAAAATCTACAAATGTAATTTTGTGCAATGGATTTGTGATTAACACAAATAAGTGACAAAAATAGAAATATATCTATTTGGCTTAACTCACCTGGGAAAGAGAGACCACTAAATGTTTATGTTAAGGCACATTGCTACTTTAAAAAAAAAATTTAAAAAAAAATCAGTGCTAAAACATGACATGATACTTTAAGGACTCCTCCAATTTCTTAGAAATAGTCAAACAGGTGGCAATATAGGGTCTGGCAATGTGGGTATTCAGTAAATTATAGGCCAATTTTAACAGCAAAAAAAATTCATGGTATATACATGTCTGCTTATGGGTTTTAAGATAAGAATGGCCTATGCTACACTATTAAGCCTGAACTTACACTATCAGTTTATCTTGGCCTTCTCACCTTCAACTGCAAGTTTAATTTAAATTGATCACTGGGATGCTTTTATCCAAACCTTACACAACTGTGTTAAGAAGTTCACTCAAGATGGACATTATGAAATACTTAACAGTTTGAGGTAACCAAATGCAGAGAGTCAAAAATGCAGTGAGACAATATTTTTCTACCTAGTCATTCTATTTCTGGAAGTGCAGCTATGCTTAAAACGTCAGTCACATAGGTGTATCAATACACACATATACATGTATATATACACATATATATAAATATGATATATATTAAAAAATGATCATTAAGACATGGCTAGAAGCTGCTCTTTCACCTGTCGATTCCACAGTTAGTCGTGATAAAAACAAAAACTTCAATGCAACCAGAATACACCTGAGAATTATTCATAGGAGGTTTTAATGCTCTACGCTCTTTCAGACTGAGAAACTGAATGTATCGCAAGACTTCTGGCTGTAGATATACAACTGCCTTCTGTACAAATGGAATGTCACAGCTAATGGGTAATGGACTTTCCAGCCCATCTTCTTTGGCAGAGCTCTTCTTCCTTAGCTCACTAGCAGTTGCTGCTTTGTGTGTTGCCCGTCCCAGAGTCAGAGCTGTACGTGTTGTTTCTCTTGGAGTACTTCAGAGCGCTGAAAGAGACCCTCATTCTCTCCACCGTTCTTTCGCTCCTGCAGATCAATGTGTTCTTCACGCTCTGCCTGAACTCCTCAGATATGAAGTAGTAAACAAAAGGGTCCAGGCAGCTGTTGAGACTGGCCAGGCACAGGGTGGTGATGTAGAAGCCATAGCCGTTGTTGACCTTCCCTGCCACTAGGAGAGAGTAGTGTACCAGCAACATGATGTTACTGGGCGTGAAGCACACCAGGAACATGACGAGGACAGTGATGATTAGAACCACCGCTTTGCGCCGGTTCTTAGCTATGGTTTCGTCTGTCATGGAGCTCCTCAGGGACCGGAGCATGAGTACGTAGGCCACGATGCACACCACGGTGGGGACTACAAAACCCAGGGTTCCCATGGTCAGAAAGTAGCCTGCTGCCATGTTCTTTTGGCTTGGCCTGGTGACATCATGGCAGGTGACGATGCCCATGTTTGTCACCTTGACGCTCTGGTCGTAGAGGTACAGAGGTATGGACGAGAGCCAGATCACCACCCAGACACTGACCGAGACAGCCACTGCCAGTTGATTGTTTCTCCTCTGCTGGGACAGAGGATGAACTATGGCCCAATAGCGCTGAACACTTATACAGGCAATGAAGATGATGGAGCAGTACATGTTGGCGTAGAAGAAGCCCACCATGACTTTGCACATGCCCTCACCATAGGTCCAGTCATTGCCTTTGAAGTGGTAGGCAATCTTCATGGGGGTCCAGATGACAAAGAGCAGGTCGGACAAAGCCAGGTTGGCCATGTAGATGGCTGCCGGGTGCTTCTTCTTGGTGCGGAAGAGGAAGACCCAGAGGGCCATGGCGTTGGTGGGCAGCCCTACCACAAACACTATGATGTAGACAATCGGGAGGAAGACAGTGGTTAGACGACTGTCCAGGATCATCCGGCCTGTGAGGCTAATCGATACCCCATCAAGTGTTTCATCTCCTGTGAATCCTCGGTTTTCTTTTTCTGGCTGGACTACAAGAGAGAGACATAATTAACATTGGTGGCTAGAATCTGAATGCTAGAAAACAAAGGACTTAGGAAAAACTCAGCAAGAATTTGTTTATGGTTCTTAGACTAAGATGTTTACCTTAACATAAATAAAAAAAGTTAATATACAAAACATTACTCTAGTAAAAAGAAAGAAATATAGGTATGCAAACTAATACAGGTTTTTCTATTTACTAGGGTGTTTTTTTTACGTTCAATACTATTTAAGTGACTGTCTCAGAAGGAAAATTTGGTTTTTATGTATTAAGGGTTAAATATTGCCGTTTTCAAACACGGTATATGGAATGAAATTACCTCAGCCTTTTGGGTAATATTCAAGATAGTAAAGTGTCCCATATAGCCTAATGGCATGCATCCATCCTAAACAAATATAGAACAGAGGGATATTTCTTACCTTGAGACCAGCTGGATGCTAAGGAAGCCGTTAAAGCGAACATATAAAACCATAGTTTTGGGAAATTCATAATAGGCTATAGATTAAAACTTGTAACAACAATCGAAGACAGTTTGAGCGTAGAAGTGTGTTCTTTGTGTATTCCTTTTGTATTCTTTGTTTAAGTCCGCTCGTATCCGTGGCTATCGACCGTCGAAGAAGCATCGACCCCACCCTGAGGAACGGTAGAACGAGTGTCACAAAAATCATGTGATCAAGCGCACCTTCACCTTCGTGTCTACCAGGGGAATTCATAAAGCAAGTCAGGCTTTCCTTCCATTGACACTAGTATAAGAATGGTAGGCTATATTTGGTGCTAAACCGTCTTAGCTTCTTGCTTAGTTTTCCCGTTTTGTGCATGTAGGTGACATATTCTTCTAAATTCTCCTTGAAAATCATATTTGCATGTTTGGGTAAGCAACATAATTATTATATGATTGTGTGATGCTGCAATTTCAGAGTGGGCATAGGCCTATAGGGGCAATACAACCCTCTCCAAAAGGAAACTTATTAAATAAATAAAATACTAAAATGGAGTGGGGTGTCACTCCTGTTCAATAGGTAAATTATTCAATTGGAAAAAAATTTAAATAAAATGGAGATGGTTGGCAGTCAGGCCAACTAACGTAGGCCTACTAATCATGACCCAAGCTGCGTGGAACTATATTTTACTGACAGTCGCGTTGTAAAATCATGATCAGCTCGGCTATGACAAACCTTCGATGAGGATGATACCAGGAACCTTTATAGCATGCTAAAGGTCAGCGGTGCAGATACTTCGGAGGAGGAGCCTGTTTTGTACACACGTGCTGCTCTTAAGAAAATCTTGAAATCCAATACATTGCGTTCATTTACACAATAAAATAACGTTCAAGTAAAATTGATTAGTTCTCTCTCTCTTTCTCCCTCTCTCTCTCTCTCTCTTTACACAAAAGTAAAACATGTTTTTATCGAATGCATTTGCTTCATTAATCAATGCATTCAATCTATTATGTTTTCACCTACTAGAGTAAATTGTTTCTAATCTTTTTTATGAGAACAGTATATTAACTTCTTCCTAGACAGACAGGAGTGACATCGCTTTGTAGTGACATTGCTTTGTCATATAGCGTTTGAAGTTGACATTTTCTGAAATCGCCGTCTTTGTCTGTTTACATAATACAAGTCAGAGGGCTTGTGTAAATGAGAACTGGATTTACCACACCATACCTCCTTTTCTACGCCAATAAGAACGATATTAAATATAAATTATCCGATTATTTTATGTCTATATAGATTATGGCTCAGGTAACCATTGTATTTTTTGTTGCCATAGTGCGTTGTGTAAACATGTTATGTACAAGTTAGGCATGAAATGCTTGTGAAATACGTATATTATACGTATAAGAGAATAGTAGCCTAACAGAATGTCCACCAAGGACTCTGATTCTGGTCACTCATGCCAAATATGTTTATTTATATTCCCGGAGCCATCCATGCATTTTATGACATACATGCATAGGGGTAAATACTACTGTCAACAAGGAACAAGGCCTTGCTATTCCATAGATAGACTGCACGGTGCACTACTGTCAGCCAAGGTTTGTCTACCCTCTCTGCTGTCACATGGGCTACGAGTGGCATCCAGTGGTAGGATTAGGAACAACAGCATCCAAACAAGGATGAAATGATGTGACAGAATCCGTCCTGACAAATTGGTGCATTTAAAACATTCTCTAGTAGAAGTGCTCAACAGCTACTAGTGCAACAATACTGCTCAACAAAAAACCCATACATTTTTCTAAATGTTTACTGACATTCTCAGTCATATTAAAAATAATGGGCACATTAAAACATGATGTAGTTCCTTGCAAATATGTTGTCTGTTGTGTGATCTGGACATCGCATACTTTGTGTTATGTTCATTGTGGACATATTACATACCACAGGCTTAACAACTCCACCATTTTCAACCACTCTAGAAAAAATCACACATACACACACTGTTAGTCAGAAGTCTTTTTTATGGGCTGTAGGATATGATTTGAAATATAGGAAAAAAGTTCACAATCAACACTGTGCCTGTATATACTTTATTAAGTTATTTTAATGTAAAAGTTGAAGTAAATATCTGTACAGGTATTAGCTTAATACTAAAATAAGTTGAAACAAAAGTAGTAATAGCAAAGCCTTCCATTATTTATGAACACATACCTTCATACACTTAGCCTACAAAAAAAAGGCATACATGTCTCCATATTGTTAATTGTTCTAAAACAGGAAACATAAACTTCAGGAATCCCATATTGAGGGATTTGAGAATGCTAAATAATGTTTTACTATGTTACATAATTAGTTTTATAGACTTTCATTAACTAATTGAGGAAAGATTTTGCAGTTTATAAGTGCTCTAATTGCAAATGAATATAATAGAACGGTGAAAATGTCCCTGAAAAAGTAAATATCTACTTCTTTTGAATGTATATCCAGATACATTTCACTAAGTTGTTTTGTAGTTACATCTACAACACTGATGCATCGTTCCTGCCTTCTTACATTCGTTAGGCCTAAACGACAATACAACATGATAAAACATGGAACTTTCTTAGGTTAGCATACCATACTCATAACACAGAAGCTTAATGTTTTGTTTCCATGCGTCCATCAAACCAGCTTAATGATGTGGATGGGTCTGAGTTTGATTTCAATGCTCTATGCATTTTTCACATTCTGATTCTGATTCACATTCAAAAAATACAAGTCGTTTGAATCCAACTTTCCCCTTCACACCAGTAATTTCTTGTACTGGCTGTTAAGACTGGCTTGAAACGCGTCTGTTTTTTGGAGCGGAGAGTTTTTTCCCACGCTGCTCTTAAGAATATACCTGGTGCTGGTTCTAGAAGAACCTGAAGACAACTGCAGACTTTTGCTACCCTTCGACCCTTTCCCACATCCCAGCACGGCGGCCAGCTGCCTCTGACACTGCGACGAGCCAAAGTAGTACACCAGAGGGTCCAGGCAGCAGCTGACGCTCCCCACACACAAACACACTAGGTAGGCTGCGTAGGTCGCGTCCGCCCCGCTGGGTTCGCTGTCCTGGCTGTACTGCAGGTAGTGCACCAACAGCAGGCAGTTTGTCGGGGTGAAACACACAACAAACAGCACCAGCACGTTCATCGCCATGGCGACCGCCCTGGCCCGCCGCCGCGAACGTCCCACCACCCCTAGCGGCACGGCGCTCAGTGTCCAGATGACTCGGCCGTAGCACACCACCGTGACCAGGAGCGGGAGGAAGAAGAGCAGGCAGGACAAGGTGGGGAAGTAGACCAGGTAGAGCCCTCTGAGCTGCGCCGGGTCCTGGAGGTCATGGCAGGTGGTGATATCCAGCTCTGTGAATCTGACGGTCTGTTCATTGAGGACCAGAGGCACGGAGCCCCCGAGGGCCAGCAGCCAGGCGGCGCTGCAGGCCAGGGCCGCGTTCCTGGGGCTCCTCCAGGACAGAGAGTCCATGGGGTAGACCACAGCCAGCAGGCGGTCCACGGCAATGCAGGCGATGAGCAGAACGGAGCAGTACATGTTGCAGTAGAAGGCGGCCGTAACCACGCTGCACATGGAAGGGCCGAACAGCCAGTCGTTGTGATTGAAGTGGTAGACTATTTTAAAGGGGAGCAACAGGGCGAAGAGCAGGTCAGCACAGGCCAGGTTCAACATGTAGATGACGGCGGGTTTCATGGGCCGGATGCGGCGGGCAAATATCACCACGGCAATGGCATTCAGGGGCACGCTGACTAGGCAAACGAGGGTGTAGAGGGAGGGAATGAAGATGGTGGACAGAGGGCTAGTGAGGAAGTGGATCACCTCGTCTGACACTTCGTTGACGTAGTGATACCCCACACTGCTATTGGTCCTCCTAACTTTGTCTGGGACAGATGGGTTATCGGGCCTGGCTACCAATCTTTGTTTGGATCTATTACTATGGTCTAACAACTGGGACTGTGGCACTTTCTGGTCATCAAGCCCAAGCGCCACCAAGTCTAGAGGTTCATCTGTGACCAGCTTCACATCAGGCACAGGCCGACTTTTTATGACAAACGTCCTGCCGATGGAGCTGCCTGCAAAAGAGAACAACATACAAAAACATGAGTCAAGTCAGACTTCAGTGGGAAGACACTAGCTTAATGGATTGGATATGGACTGCATAAATACACAGCTGACTCAAATGACAAAAGCAACAGACCATCTACAGGCACAATGACTGACCGATCATAGTAATACCATTATTTGTAAAGCCCTTTTATTAAAATTGTTACAAGTGCTTTTGCAACAACTAATTATCCAATAAAATAAACAAATGGAATTGAATGTATACAAAAATACCAAATTAAATACTAAAATCAAATATAGCAATAACAACAGAATACAATTTAATAAAAATATAATAAGCCAAAAAAAAGGTACACCTTTCAAAATGATTGGCAATTGAATGCTTTTTTGTAGAGCTGAGTCTCCAATAACTGTTTCAAAATCATATTAAGTTGACCTGCGGCTTGTATCACAAAGCTGGATTTGGGGTTAGCAAGGTAACTTCAAGTTTAACCCTGGGTTATCTGTACCACAACGGTGGTTCACTTTATACTGGGGTAGATCGCCATAATAAATTATGCTGCACACCTTACCTGCTCTGGGGCAGGTTATGATCAAGATAACAGATCAACAGGTATAAAAGCACCACCTATTGGACAATTAATTATCTTGGAAAATGGCATCACATTCCCATATGATCCCGTGGACCTCGGACAGGTAATAGTATTTTTTCAGGTTGACAGTTCAACAGTCTTGGGGTCCAACAGTCTAGGGGTCCTTCTCTAAATAGCAAGTAGTTTTCAGTTAGACCTTGGTTGGACTTATAAACTCATACAGCTGTCTGTCATCATCATCATAAAAAATAGGAGATCGTTATTTTTATTATTAATACAACATAAAGGCATCAAGATGGAAAATAGAATCAGGCTTAGAATGAAGCTGTGTGGGACAGCGCACATTACTGGTTTCCAGGAGCAAACTGTGTTCCCAAGCCAGACACAGATTTTCTGATTAGAGCTTTTCCTGCTACTCAGATAGGTTCTCAGACGCTCAATGAGAATACCATGGTCATGGAGACATAGGCAAGAACATTGACCGGCATCAGCTGCCAGAAGGAGATCGTTTGTAATTCTAAAGAGAGCTATATGTAATTATGTTTAGTGCTATATGGACATCTGAAACCTGAAAGGTCTGAAACCAAAAAGGTAACATTTGTTCATATGGTCAATACGTTTTTTCTTTTTCTAAAATCTTTGATATTGTAAAGATCTGTGTCCCGGGGATCAGTGAATCAGCTATCGACCCAAAAGCAGTAGATTGGCAGGACTAAGGACAAACTAGTAAAAATAAACACGAGAAAACAGGGAGTCTAACCCAGAACATGAAAAGGACAAAAGGCAAGTACACACGGGTAGTAATGATACTTTATCAGAAATCAGGCTGGGACAAACAAAGTCGGCACAAGGACAAACAGAAAACACAAGCCTTAAAGCGACTGACTGGGTGCTGTTCATAACAGAATACAAATGGGAGTTTGGAGATGATTCGATTTTTGTATAAGTCCACATTTGGAGTTTTGTGAAGAGGCTGGATAAGAGCACATTTGAAATAGGAAAGCAAGCTGTTAAATAGACAAATAATGATAATTAGAATGTTAGGGCAAATAGCTTCAATACAAGTCCAAATACATCCTTAAGGAGTCAAGTGTAGTTATAACAACCTCTAAAGGTGATATGAAGGATTTCATTTGCCTATAACTGCCTTCAAAGGTGCATCCTAAAATGACCTTATAGGGCATTTAGACTGATCAAAGAACGTTTCACTTTTCTTTTTTTACAAAGAGTTTTCGTATTTATACCATTCAATGGTTTTACAAATAATTGTGCTTTTGATAGCTCACTGATATTTAGTCAGAACACTAGCTGTAGCATCTCTCATGGCTGTTATTCCTTCAACTGCATTTGTAAAATCTGCTGTTCACAGGCTTTCCAGTTTCGTTCAGTCTTCCGGCATTCTCGTTTTAAAGCCTGTGTTGGTTGTTTGTTTATTGCGCGACATGATACTTATTTTAGATCAAACCTTACCCCCATTTCAAGAGTGACCGGGAATTAAATAAATAGGCTAGATAATTGTCTTCAACACGACCTTTGATTGCCAGGATGAACAGTTTCTAAATTTGAGAAGAAACGATTAATTATTTACTGTTTAAATATTTGCTGGATTTAAGCGCAAGCTTAATTTTAGTGCATGTCCAAAGGATGAGAATGAAAAACCTACAACAGAGTAGGAGTGAGATCAGGCAGCGGGAAAGAAAGGCGCTGCAGTTTGCTAGAGAGAAGACCTTTTTACTGCTTGGGATTTATAATTACGCTTTCCCATGGTTAATATTCAATGTTTAAAATGTTTTAGGTTGAGAGGATAACCCAAACCGCTGGATTGTATCGGACATTGGTTTTCCAGTCGTCTGTCTTTTCTTATTGCTTAATTCAAACTTTAATCTGACAAAACAAGATGTGCACGTTCTTCCAAATGGCATGAGAAATGACGGGTCTTCAGATGTAGCTTAATCGTAAAAGTAAATATCAATAAAAACAGATTTACATGACAACAACATGTTCAAAGAATCTCGCGTTTTACGATTTCGGGTGACTTACCGTTATGGATTGCGGCTAAAATAGTTTGCGTAGATGCAAAAAGCAAAATCAAAGTTTTGTAGGACATTGCGGTATCTACAAGAACAAACAAAATCCTCGGTGTAGCCTAGTTGATCAGGATTGTAATTTCATAAATCTTTACACTATTTCTATTTTTATTTTTAGTAATTTTAAAACGCAGAGCTTCGCTTTCCTCGGTCGATGAGTACAACCACTTCTAATATGAAGTCTAGTTTAGTTCGCAGAGCCCCCTCCTCTCTGTTTCCCCCTGTCCCCTCTGACGCAGAAATGAAATGTGGGAGCGCGTTCTTGTCCTCTGAGGTCATCAATGTGGATAAAACGAACAGAGAGACTCGAGTTGTAAACATTCAACCAACACATTTACAACATGTGTAACCAATAAGACCAAGATATTGATAGCTTATCTTGTAGATAACTTACCAACTCTTTATGGTGTGTTCTGTCTATAGGCTATAACCTAGTTTTTAACAAAAGTAATTTGAAGGATGTCAGTGTATTTAATGAGGTTACACCCCTTTGTATTATCCAGACTTAAAGCGACTGTTTACAACTTTTTCATTATCAATACCTTTCTACAGTTTGCACATTGTAATGTCTATGGGCGAATGAAAAAATCGCTGTTTAGATCAGTCCTCTTGAAGTCTCAGTAGTGAATACTCTTTGTCTGCCACCGGTTACATCTCGCGCAAACTGTGGGGAATTGCTTTATGGAACTGTCACTAAATCAGGAAGAGAATATCATACTTAAGAGTATAGTCGTTCCTGCTAGCATGCTATGACCATGAAGAATCTGCATGTCCTCTGAAGGTTAGGTAAAATAGGGTTCCCAAAACCAGAAACTATGTACAGTTCTTTAAAGCTACAAATTAATTAACAGAACACACTGTGCTAGTTTGACCTTGCTCTTTGCAAAAAAAAACAAAAAATGCGAATTACGTTGCCTGTTTTCCCTGGGAAAGTTAACATTGTGACCTAATTTAGACCTTGTCCAGTCGAGTCCTTTAAAGCAGAAAAGTATCATCTTTATATCTTTAGTACCTATATTTAAAATGTATAAGCTATAATAATATATATCCAAGAATGAAGACTAAAGGAATAACTCAGTGCTTGTATTACTTTTGTGATGACTTGTAGTTTTCGAGTATTGCAATAACAATTTCACTGAAGCCAAAGGTCAAGCACTCTGAGCCATAGCTCCCACCAGGAATGTCTGCCATCGAGCGTTTCTGGTCATCTGTACTTGACCACAGAGCAGATACATTATAGCAAATAACTTTGAGATATGGATATCAGTGCTGTTATTAAAAACATGAGCAGCTGATTTTCTTATATAGATGTTAGAAATAAGAAAGTAATTTTATGTGGGTGCCTCTTATTACCTCATAAGCATAATATGCTTAGGAATTCTAGGAATGGTATATTATAAATTGTATCTTGAACAATGTATGGGCAAAAATATGTATTCCCTGAGCAAATATACTGTACAAGAGACGGAAACATCTTTTGACATGAAACAGGGTCCTGGAGATTTACAGCTTCCATAGAGGAAGTCTGCAAAACTATCAACATCCTACCGGACTCTGGACCGCTCATGGGTTTATGTCAGACTCAGAGTGTTATCAAGTGGTGAGGTTAAGAGGGTTAAATCTGTAGTAAGTATGTTTTTTTAAACATCTATTCACTTCATCCAAGCAGATATGAGCAAATTAAAGGATCAGAGAAAAAAACTCTGTAAGCTACATGAAAAGGCACTATTTGTTTTAAGTCGCTTTGAATAAAAGCGTCTGCTAAATGAATATAATGTAAATGTAATGTAATGTGTTGCTTTTCAATACTGTTTTTTTCTCAGCTACACATACCCTGTACTCAGCTTCTAAAAGGTTTGATAGTGACCAGTAATCACTAATCAATCAGGACAACTTTCTGCACAAAGCATTTCTTCCAACCTGTCAATCACTTTGTGTGCATGGCTGGTTTTCCCGCTCATCAGCAGGCAGTGTTGTAATTGTCAGTTTTAACTAATTGGCACTGATGTTGTTTGCTAGCATTCTTTACAATGCCTGAGTGTTTAAGGGTGAAAGGTCCACCTTTACGGT
Source organism: Galaxias brevipinnis (assembly GCA_036023535.2). NCBI lineage: Eukaryota > Metazoa > Chordata > Actinopteri > Galaxiiformes > Galaxiidae > Galaxias > Galaxias brevipinnis. The sequence continues at coordinate 13,874 of JAVQIZ010139634.1, read as the reverse complement.
TTACTCAGCAAAGAAAACTTTGAAGCAGAGAAAAGTCAAGATGGAAGCAGAGAAAAGGGACTGACAGAAGTACCCACATGAGACCTTTCTGTTTTACTGACGCTCAGTCAGGTAGACAATATGTGTGCAATTGTGAACAGCCCCAAATTGATATATTTAGATGATTTAGATGATTTAGAGATGTTATGGGGCAACAGTGATGGTGTCAACCTTGAGCTTAAGTGTCTGATGGCACTGCTGAAACATTGTAGGAGTAAAAAAGATAAAGTGTCTATTGACTATTAGGAGAACAACTGGTTGACATCTCAAACTGCAGAAGTGTTCTGTTACATTTCTTAGTTTATATGTCATCTTTAAGGCAAGGCTCTGATGCCTTTCATAAACATATTTTGTTTCAGTGACTTGCTTCAAACCCCAGCCCCGGTAACAGGAATAACTGCAGGTTTTTGGAGAAGCACCATAAAATGTTCTGCGCTGTCCCGACATTTTGTAATAGTTTAAAGATGTCAGCAGTCTCCCGGCTTTTCCCAAATTCTCTGTCTCTCCCCATGTCTCAATGTACGTGTGTGTGTGTGTGTGTGTGTGTTGGATGTGTGGGCGGTTGCTGCCAGTGCCTTTGTCTCCTGGATTATGCGACCCAGTCTGTTGAACTTTAGCTCTTTCCCCGAGATCACGTGATGTCCTATGAAATATGACAACATAAGACTTTGTGTCCTAATTGTACCACAGCTGGCTGATAGAAAGAGAGCCGAGGTGTCCGGAGGAATCCAGTCCAGAGAGAGGACTGCGTGGCAGTGTGAGAGGGAACGTCTGGGGAGGAAGTGTGACTCACTAATCCTGAGATGTGGCGATTTCCCGAGACATCCTTATTTTACATAACAATTGTCTTGCAGGTAATGATGAGGCCTTTTTAGACACACATTAATACAATTAGGAATGTTTACATAGAGGAGGACTAGGTTGGACAGGTCTAGAGAAACACATGGTAGTACATGATACATTCTACTGGAGGCCTGGAGCCCAAATCAAATGTGAAGTAGTCAAGATGAGCTCTCTCTTTTCCTGTTTGGGCGTTCCTAAACTAACATTAGCGTCTTCCTGTTCCAGGATGATGGGGGTAGGACAGCACTGGAAACAGCAAAAACAAGGCTTAACTAGGCACAACTCCAAACGCTAGGTATCAACACTATGTAGGCTTCTCTAATTGTCCATTCTCTTGTTGTGTCTATAGGACTAAGGAACTGAGAACAGCAGAGGGAAAAACTCTCTGGATTGAAACGCAACCCAACTACATAAAGCAGTTTGAACATGTCTATTTTACATGTCTGTGTGTTCTTATTGCAGCAGACCATGAAGAGCCAGGCAACAAGCAAAACATCCCAATTGACTAATTATGTGAGCATTTACTTCTTATCTATGGGAACTGGTAAATCCACCAATCATCCGGCTGATGGTTGAAAAGTTCAGATTCGATTGGCTGGGCAGATTGTGCTTAATGATACTTGGACCAGTTTAGACTAGATGCATGATTGTTCAATTGATCTTAAGATGAGAGAACAACGGGAAAAGGTCACATATGACCATTGAGGGTAAAGGAGAAACATTAGATTTGAGTTTAAACTGTTGAGTGATAATGAAGACTAAAATTGCCCATGATAACAGTACCATCTTGTGGCTTTAGATGGAAATGCATGATTTAAATGTAAATATCTGGACATTAAACTCCCAAATTATATGACAGCATTTGGTCTTGGAGAGCTATATTTATGCACTAAACTATTGCTAACACTGGATATCTGCAACACGGTGACTGAAACAAATAATCTAATCCATACATCTTTATCGTAACTCTCAGGCTGGCTAGGTCATATGCAGTCTCAACAACCCGATTCACTTTTAATAATAACAGAATTATTGAATGAGTCTTAATTGACCTATACTAATCATTAAATAGCACTGTAAACCTCAACATTAAGTGAGTTGTTTAAACTATGACTGTTTATCTACTACAATTAAAATAAAATAGTAACTAAGTCAAACTAACACACTGATTCTATGAGCAAGAAATGGTCTCTGAAAATGAAAATGCTTGATGTTTGTCCATTCGAAATAAACATTCCTTTTTTGTATTCATTATTGTTAAATCACCACTGTGTCATTTCGGTGTTTTCAAAAATCTATAGCTTTTATATTTGTTTATGAATATATTGTAAAAGACCAAAGTGCAGTGTTTCTGGGTGGAGATGGTGATTACATTATGTGTGTCAGCAGAGAACAGAGGCAGGTCAAAGCTAAGACTCTGAAGGTGCACATTTGCTGGTGTAAATGTTTGAAATAGATCCATGTGGTTTGTTTCATGTTTCTGTTTTCTCTGGTTTGCTGTGCTTGTGTGCTTGTTTGTTGCAGCTTCACAAAGTAAAAATAGATGGTGGTGTGTTGGTAAGTGCTAACACCACTTCAAGCCTGTCTCTCTTGCAGCCGCATTTCACACACAGGAGGATTGTCTGATTGAGACTTTGAAATTTTTAATATTAGGTATAATTTCAGAGTTTAGGATCCTTTGTCAGAAATGTTGTGTTCTATAGACATCAGAATTTGTGTTACAGAAAGTGTTTCAAATTAATATTGACAAAGATTGGGAGGCTGCATGAATATGATAGATGTGAAGAATGTATTCTTTATATGTTTTAAGCTTGGAAACCCTTTGCAGAAAAGTTGTCCATGCTAAAGAATGTTTAGGGCTTTGTAGACTAGAGCCTGAATGACTGAGAGGGACACATTTTTCATGCAGCAGACTCCTAAATTACTCTTTACAACTTGTTAATATCTCTTCAATATCTTTCAGACAACTTCTAACTTTAGGCTCACAACAATCATGCCATTGAATTCAGGATATATTTCTTGTCTAGTTACTCATTGTGGTTTTTACACATTCCTCAGAAGATACAGCAAACACTTCTCAAACACTTGGAACACAGTCCTAGATCGTAGACATATTTGGAACAGCTGTGTTGGTGTTTTGTTACAAATGGATACAAGATGGACATTTTAACTATTAATGGAAAAGCACAGTTCTCAGAGATTTGAAACTAGAATGTAGTCATACTTTCAACAAGAAAATAGTTTGTTTGTTTGTCATACATAAAACCACACTGAACCACAGGGCACCACAAAAGCAGTAGGGCCAAATGCTGTTGACCGCAGAGTGATGCTCTGAAAGAGGTTAATGCTGTATGACGGAGACATTGGCGTCACAGGCGAGATGTGAACATCTGCAGCCTGCTTGGTGTTAGATATATTACAGCACTCTGCTTCCCAGCAGGCCGTGTGTCACAGACACTGCATTTTGACAGTCCTCCCATCCACAGGGAGATGTGAAAAAAAACAGACAGATTCTGAGATATAGTAGCATAGATCTGCAAATGAGATACTGTCTAATCCTCACACTTCAATGATAAGAATGGAGAGGGGGGAGGTGAGGGGCAATTAGACTCCATGAAAACTTGTCTGTGAGATATGTGGTAGATAAAATGTGCCATCTGTACAGCCCCCAAAATAGCTCTATCTGCTGTGCACAGCGCTTCAATAAAAATGTTAGTTTGTATACGCCACACAAACACTTATGACTCATCTTATGACTCAAATCGAAAACATTTATCAACTCGGCTTCAAACATATCTCTGACTTTATATAGTTCAAGTAACATTGTTTATAAAGTAACATTGCTTTTTAATGAAACTAAAGTATTTTTGACCTTCACTAGAGTATTTCAGCAACTTTGACTTCCTTTCCGGTATCTGCACCAGTGAGTTTGGTTGTAATGAATAGCTTTTAGAATGACGTTATGTCCAATTAAATTAGTGTTGACCATAGTTTGACCTTGCAAAAGTCATTTTTAGTTGTTGACTTCTACTTTTACTTGAGTAATTATCTGCTGCCATGTCTATTATTTTACCTTAGTAAGGTTTTGGTTATTTTTTCAAATCAAATCAAATGTATTTGCATCAGTTCAAACATAGGCAATTCAGTGAGATTTACACAAGGCAAGGAGTAACATGCGAGGAATAAATTAAATTGCTTAAAAGGAACAATTCAGTCAAATGCAATCTAAAACAGTAAAAAATGTTAATCTAGATTTTATAGTAGTGAGGCTTGGAGCGAGTCTCAGATCTTCTGGATATTGGCTCCTGCTGTCAGTTGCATAGTAACTAAACTCTGCTTCACTTCTATTTGTTTTGTTTATTTTTTTGTCATGGGTTAAGAGACCTGTTCCCAATGACCGAAGGGCTCTAGAATGTTCATACTGTGTTAGCATGTTGTTAAGTCTTTGACATAGGGAGCCAGTGTTGTGATCGGAGAATTTGTGAAATATGTTCATGTCTTTGGGCCGTTGTTAAAAGTCTAGCAGCTGAACTCTGAACACGCTTCAATGGGAGAAGAGCTGAGAGAGACCATTACAGTAGTCAAGCCTACTGGTAATAAATGCATGAATACATTTTTACTCAAGTTCTTTTGTGACATGGGTCCTCTGAGTCTTGCTATGTTTTTAAGGAGATAGTATGCTTTAGTAGGTTTGTGGCTGTTGAATTTGAGGTCAGAGTCAATGATAACACCAAGATTTCCAACATTCCTTAGATCTCAGAGACATGGACTCAAAGTGTGTGCTAACTTTTCACTACTGATTTTGTGGGGACTGTTATAGCCCTGACTAGACAATGCAAAGGCATTATAAAAACAGAAATATCACAATTCCTCCATAAAATCTACAAGAAAGTACCCTGGACTACAGTACCAGAAACAGAGGAAAGGAAAGTCTAAACAACAAACTGTTCATGTTCTGACAAGCTTATCTCTCACAGACTGGCATTTCCTCAATTTTTCAGCATCCCTTTGTGTGTGATGATGTCATCGGCCAATTCAAACTTTGCCTGTGAGAAATGAAGTGCAAAAATATGTTTCTATATGTGTTTTCCCACTGGATAAAACAATTAAAATGAAGCTTTGTGCTTTTGTGATCCTCAACATGTGATCAACATTGTTTTGTTTTATGAATCAACACTCTTAATAAATGTGAGCAAAAAAGAAACGTCTTGTAACTTTAAAAGTGAGGGTAATGTAAATGTAATACTCAACAGGATGTGTCCTGCACCTCACGCCTTGTGCGGCTCAAAGTTCCCTCGTTCGCATTCAGAACATTATGACTGCACTGTGTATGCTTACTTAGTCAGAGAGGGGGGTGGTGTGTGGAGGAAGGACTAGAGAGCAGTTTCAACTCAATTAGGAACACTTGGCAGAAGTTTAGTACGTTGTCAGAAATGTGAGCCTTATCACAGCACAAATCTGCAGTTCAGTTTAAAGTTCAATTTAAATCTTCATTTAGAATGGGGAAATGTTTAGTTCTTTTTATGCTTTACCTTTATCTTCTGGACCTGACTTTACAATCAAAAGGTGAGTAACACTCCGATAAATCAATAATCAATAGAATTAAATCAAACATGTATTCAGCTTTTAAGCTAAGTTAAAGTTTAAGTGGTAGGTTGTTACATCATATCTTATTATTTATACTGTAGTATAGAGCTATTTTGACAGTCTTTTGATTTTGTTAGGACACCAACAGGGTAGTGCAACCCAGAGTCACATCATGTGTGGAATTTGGTAGAAAAGGCAGTTGAGCTTTTAACCTATTGTCTCTTTTTCTTTAGGAAGAGGGGGCGGAAGGAACACAGCGCTGCAGAACCACTCTGTTGTTGCTGCTCCCAGGTCATTTAAAGGAGAAATCATCCAGGAAGAAAACATCAAGCGCCCTAACAAAACACACACCCCAGCACCCTGCCCCTCAGGTCCCAGTCCTGATCGTCCTCCAGCCCTGAGGTTGCAAAGCAACAGCACCGGCACTGGCTACCTCCGCAGTCCCCTAAGCACGCGGCTCATCCCAGGTGTTTACATCCTGGCCGTTGCCGTGGGGATCCCTGCCAATGCCGCCATATTGTGCGCTCTGGCCACCAAAGTGCGAACGGTGTCCTCAGCCATCCTCTACTGCAGTCTGGCCATCTCCGATCTCCTCCTCCTCTTCTCGCTATTCTTCAAGGCCCACTACCATCTCCATGGCAACGACTGGGTGCTGGGGGAGACCGCTTGCCGGGCGGTCACTGCCTGTTTCTACGGAAACCTCTACTGCTCGGCGTTCACGCTGGCTTGTATCAGTGTCAAACGCTACCTGGCTGTGGTGTACCCGTTCTTATACAAAGGTCTCCCAAAAAGAACGCTGACAGCCTGGGCTAGCCTGACTGTTTGGACACTGTTTGTGGTTGCTATGGTACCTGAGCTACTGGTTCAGCAGAGCTACCGGCTCCCTCAGCTGGACCTTATCACGTGCCACGATGTTCTGCCCCTGGACTCCAACTCCCATTCTGCTCTCCTCTACTACAACCTGGGGCTGACCCTGCTGGGGCTGCTGCTGCCCCTTGTGGTGACGGTGACGTGTTACGGATGCACCGTGTGCAAGCTCAAACAATCGCACCACGACTGGACACTGTACATCCACACCAGCACGCTTGTGTTGGTCATCTTCCTGGTCTGCTTCACTCCGGCAGGCGCTCTGCATTTCCTCCACTACATGCGTCTGTTTGTGCGTGGCGAGGAGCACTTGTATGGCTACTATAACGTGGCGCTGTGTTTGTGCTGCCTGCATGCCTGCCTGGACCCCTTCCTCTTCCTCCTCATGTCCCAGGCAGTGGGCTCCAAACACTACTTCCTGCCTTTCAAAGGGAAGACGGTGAACCTCTCCATCTAAGAGCTGAACCGAGTCAGACTTGTTGCGTTCAAACTGTCTAAAAGGTTATTTTGATATGACTGTACATAGGACGGCACTGTGCAGGCAATAGTACTGTCTCAGATTTTAGATCCGCATGTTTACACGTTTAGCTTTAGATCAGGACTGGACCTCCTTTTGGAAACACGTTGTACGAAAAGCCTGAAGTGGAGAGGAAGAGGAGAGAAACGTGTGGACGGGCCTATTGTAGATGTAAATATGAAATATGTTTTTGATACAAGCTTTGTTGATGCTTTTGCTTATGCACTAAATGAATGTAACAATTTTTTTATTAAATGTGGCAATGTCATAACCAGGTGAATCATTCTTTGATCAGGGCATAGAGTTTCCTGGCAGGGCACACTAACATTCATAAACACACACACACAGACACACACACACACACACACACACACACACACACACAAACGCACGCACCCAAATATATGTCACAGTTCAGAGGAGCTTTGAAGTTGAGAGAGGGCAAGACCAACATTCCTTTCTGAATTGAGAACTTGAGTAGACAAACAAAGTCTAGATCTGGAACATAGAACATAACGTGGAACACAAATAATGGAATGAATGCTGGATTATTCATTTTCCTTACTGTGTTTTTTATATGTGTGTGCATGTGTCGAGAGTGCAACCAGTATGAGGTGGACACAGAAATTATCTTCCTCACCGCGCGTCCGAAATATAATCCCATTAGAGACGTCTACCAAATATATGACGGAATTCAAATACAAACTAGAAGAAACTAGGTCAAACCAGAACAAACTAGAACGGAAATTGCCCTATTTACTTTAAATACCAAGCTGCATAGCCCTTGCAGCAGATTCCAGTGTATTATTGCCACATCCTGAATACAGCCAGTGGAACATTTTTTAAAGGTAACTAAGAACTGAAAAAAGAAGAAATAGTCCTTTGTTGTTGTCATAACTGTTGCACTTTCCTTTGTTGTGTTGTAAACTGCGTTGTTGTGCTTGTGCGATGTGAATGTTTGTTTTATCATGCTAATGAAGCTCCTTTGAATTGAATTGAGAGAGGCCCAGCCAAACAGCCTAGGAGACGCTGAGTGATGTGTTGATGTTGGCATTCCTTGTCACCAGAACACTTGGCTTAGCTGTTCACTGGGAGACATAGACCAAGAGACGACCGGGTCTTTCGTTCTAAGTGGTCAGCTGGTTACCTCCAAGCAGGCTTTGGATGTTCCTAAAGGCAGGTGGAAGAACATTTTCTCTGTCCACAGATGTTTCTCTGTTGGTTTGTCCCCGCGTTATATATCTATATGCAGTTATATGAATATAAAAACTGTTACTTTTTTATCTTCATATAATTAGTTATACTGTGTTTTAAACAATTTTCAAATAATGTAAAGATAATTGAAAATACAACTTGTTATTGTTTTACAAATATTTTTGTTTCAACTAAAAGTATTAAAAACATAAATACATGTTATTTAACTGGTCTAAAATACCTTGTACTTATTTTAAACATATAAAAACCTTACACATATATGTATTTATTTATATGTATTTACAACTTTTTACAATTCCTTTTTTTATGTTAATGAAAGTTATTTACGACCTCATGCATTTCAATCATATTGAGAAATTAAGTGAAATTAACGTTCTGGGAAAACAAATTCACTATTATTATAACCTAGACCTAACACAGAACCCTTGGTGACATTGGTGACTAAAAACGAGAATCACAGAAATGTGCAAATAATCTGTGGTAAGTGTGTGAGATGAAGGTTAGACTGTATAAAAACACCAGACTTTGTTTTGAGGTCTGTGTCCATACAGTTGATCATTCAAAATATGTTAATGGTAAATATTTGCCAGAAGGATGTTTGTAAGTATTTTTTTAGACACAAGTCATTTTTCTACTGTACAACATGTACCGAGGATTTCCATAAGTGAAGCAATAGGGCAGAGTCGCTTGCTGTTTGACTCATCAGACTGGTCAGTCTTTATGACCAAGGACAGCTAAATGGCACCATCTATAGGTGATTTCAAGGTAGCGCAGTGAATAAAACGGCAAGCACCATTGATGTTAGAGAATGTACATTTTTATTCCATCCCGGTAGAACTCCAGTGGAATCCACCTTTATATACTTTACATTGCACCGTTTATTGTCTTTCATATCTAGCACACTCATTTGGTAAAGGATTTGACACTCCCCCCCCCCCCCCGCACCCCCACCCCCCATATATGGTTTTCAAAGCAGGGGTCTTCAAATCTCGTGCCCTATAGCACATAATTATGATTTCATTCTTTACTCTCCCAAATCTCAACTCTGACTTGAAGTGGCACGTTGAATCAAGTGTGGCGATGATTGAGGATCAATCGTATAGACCAGCCATGGTTTGGTGACAGGGATCTTACCACTGAGATTAGTTATTGTTCCATTGACGTGTACCGTTGCCACGATGCTATCAGGAAACTGATTCTAGATTTGTGTCCCCTTGCTTTGTGTCGTTGAACAGTACAAACGGTCGTCTCGCCACGAGCATGCCCTGACCTCACAACAACCCCGAGGCCACTCAACAAACACCTGTCCACAAGGACCTGACCACAAACATACATTCACATTTAAAACCCAAACAGAGACACAGACAAGTTGGAAAGGAAACAAAAACACACAAACAGAGAGACATTGTAACACACATGCAAGATCCTTTTTAAACAGGAGTGTAATTTCAGTTGGTTTAACGGACTGGTGGGAAAAAGGGTCTATGACTGTGAATGGTGTGGCTGGATATGCTCCCACACAAACAAAGAAAACCTTAGTGAGTCAGATCGTCGCTCCAAACATCGATAACCCCAGTAACAAGGAAATTAGAAGCTGTTAAATATTTACAATAGTTTACCCACTCGCTTAAACACCTTTGGAATAACTATCAGAGAGATGGTTCCTGTGACGATTAGGTATCAAATGACCGTGATACCTCCATAAGTGTTTCAGATTTCAGCACCGACATTGTAGCAGCAATTGGGTACTTTGGATTAAACTACTCTAGTTACGTAAGCATGGTTTTGAATTTCACCTGTTCTCACCCCCAGCTCCCTCACCTAATGGCACACAGGGACATAGGCCCCACCAGCCAAGGGGTTTGATCACATGCACACAACACACAAACACACACAGCGCTTCAGAAAAAGAGAGAGGAGAGGAGGGGAGAGGAGAGGAGAGGAGGAGACTTTTGGTGCCCATTAACTTACGATCGATGAATTGAAAATCACACTTGTTTTAAAACACCACAATAAAAACAATCACACACAAGTTGAAAAGAAAAGAGAAAGACTAGGAAACACAAACGAGCGAAGATTCCTGCTGAGTCAGGAAGGAGAGACAGACTTAAGGGGAGGAGAGGCACGACATGTTGAGAAAGGCCATTAAGACTGGAAAAAGCGTGGTGCTACCAGTGCAGCCGCGAGGCAGGAAGCAGAAGAAGGGCACAGAAGGAGGAAGGAGAGAGAGAGAGAAAGGAGGAGGGGCTGCAGACATAGTGACTGAAAGAGAGGGAGAACTGCGTGGCGAGCAGGGCAGAGCCTCTCTAAACGCTCCACTCCCTCTGGCACGGGTTTGGGTTTAACGGGCAGGCAAGCCGCTGGTGACGAGCTCAGTTCCACAAACACAAAACACAGACGCGAGAGAAAACGTTGACAAAAGAGAGGCTCTTTTAAAAATCTCTCAGTGTACAAAGCTGTGAATGTAAACTTTCTGTTTACCTTTAGAAATGGAGCTGAATAGCCGCTCTGTCTATTTTACCTACAAGTACTACAGTTTCAATGTTCTTTTGTGGCCTTGCCATTCTTGCAATAGGAGTGGGTGCATAAGGCTTGAAATATAAACAGGGAAGTATAGACCTTAAGCTGAGCAGCTACCGTTCCTGTTAGTAGGAAGTCTTGGCATCGAGGGGGAGGAAGATAGCGCAGTGGTGACACCACCAGCAACACCGTTACCGCAATAAACACATGAATCAATCACATAAATATGCTATCTGCATGAAGGGAAGTGACAAATGTATACCACTGAGTAAAGGTCGAAAGTGGCGCGTTACGCTTTAGGTGGCTTAGAAATACAGGTTCTGTAGGGGGGAAATCTAGAACCACTGGTGTACAGAGTTCAACCAACACTGTAGGAGGCTGCCTGTATCCCCCTTTAACTAAATGTCTAATGTGGAGTTATGCCAAAATGCCCAGGAGTTCTACAAAGAACAAGCGTGATGGAGGGACCAGGCTTTGAACCACACTGATGACATCTCGCCTAACAGGTTTACCAAACTCCAAAAACTCTGGCTCTGGATAACGTTGCTATTCCATCACCCTGATACCTGAAATTAACACCAAACCCAAACAAAGGTTATTCCTATAATGTCAATGACTTGTTCAATCCATATTGACAACTATCTAATTGCTCTAGCAAAAGGTCTTCAATAAAAAACAATGAAAACCATGATGGATGACTACTGAAGTCCACAGAGAGTGGTAAGGAATAGCAGGTAACCAGTACACGTGTTGGGGAGGTGGTGTGGGGCTACATAAGGACGTTATTGCGTGTGTCGGGCAGTCGCAGGCTGACCAGGCCCCCTGCCACCAGCACAGCCGAGGCCAGCAGGATGGGCAGGGCCTTGGTAATGCCCACCAGGGAGCCAAAGATGAGGTTGCCCAGCACGGCTGCCAGCTTACACATGGCGTTACAGAAGCCAAAGCCGGTGCCCCTGGAACAGAGAGAGAAGGTGGAGTTAGAAGGAGAGGGGGCGATCTGAAGAGTGAGGACAGAGAAGGATTTCAGTGTGTGAGCGTGTGAATGTGTGTGTGTGTGTGTGTGTGTGTGTGTGTTGGGGTCACCGACACACACACACACACACCTCCTGTCCGTGGGGTACAGCTCGGCGGTGACCACGTCCAGGGAGTTCCAGGCAGAGATGCTGAGGCCGTTGTAGAGGCAGAGCATGAAGATCATGGTGGACTCACTGTTGCCGAACCACAGGAAGAAGCAGCTGATGCCTGACAGCACCATGGAGCCCCCTGCAGGACGGCAACACAACTCATCATCATTCATTCAGTCATAGCTCATCTCCACGCTATTCAAAAAACAACCAATAGCATTCCTTCGGTTGCTATGAGGTAACATGATATCCGTTTTCAAGTCAAAGTAGGTTGTCAGGGACATTGAGACCTACAGTACCTAACATGCTTAACCGTCCTATCTTGTCCATGAGGAGGGCGGAGACTATGTTGCCGGGCAACACAGCGAGCGTGCCCAGGAAGTTGACAAAGTAGACCCAGTAGGCACTGTAGTCGTCATCAAACTTCATCTGGCAGCCCGTCTTGTTGTGGTGGAACGAGCTATTGATCACCCTGGAGCTAAACAGCTTGGAGTCGTCAATATCTGCGAAAGAGAGAGCGAGTGAGGGGAGAAAGAGAAAGACAAGAGAGAGTGTGAGTGACAAACGGAAACAGTAACAGTAAACATAGTAACACAAATCTTTGTGTTTCAGATTCAGGCTGATGGGTTTCACCAGTACTGCATGGGCTCACCAGTACTGTATCTTGTGAACAGGTTATTGCCTCTCAATGACATTTCTCTGACCTCTGAAACACCTGAACATAATGTTAGGTATCTAACCCAGTGCACCACATTGACTTTTAAAATGACCATAAGCAGAGAAATATGAATATAATATCACCATGATTTTAAACATTACGCTGAAGCTCGTTTACAAGGAAAATACCGTTGGTCTTTTATGTCCAGCAAACTGTGTCCAGTGGGCTATTAATACCATTTAGCAGACACTGCAAACGTGGAGTGCTGTTCTCTCAGCCCCCTTCATCTATCTCTTTGTTCTCTCCTCAACCCGGAGAGAAACATTGCTAGAGGCAATGAGACTTCATTTCCCATGGGGCCTTGCCAGCAACCTGACACGCCCCAAATGTTTTGGCATTCAGCTGTTTTTTTGAATCAAAATGCTGAAGAGAAGCGTTTCCCAGAGCAGTGGCACCAAAGGGTCTGAGTCAGCTCAAACCTGTCTGAGTCGGCTCAAACCTGTCTGGGGCAGTTCAGAACCACTCCGCCTCACTGTTAGCCAGCTACGTACTCTCCTGGGCTTCACTCGGTCCAGACTGTCGAGTAGACTTCACCTTAACCTTGTTGTGTGTCCACGGTGTCTATGCAGCCCTCCCCCCATCTGAACAGGACTATTCTTGAGACAAGCTATTTGAAGGGCCTGACCGGCTTTGTAATGAATCCACCAAGACCTCAGCCTTTCATGTCTGGCCTCGTCCGACATGATCCAGTCACCCGCACCTCTTTCACTCCATTTTCTACAGAGTAACCTTCTGATTTACCCGCAACGCCCATTCTCTTCAAACAAACAAGGCACAATCCCATTTCAAGGCAAATTGCAGCTTCTTTGGCCATTACAGTAAAGATTTGTTTGCCTGGCATCGACAGGCTTGGTAAACAGATTATTTCCATGTATTCACGCGGGTGTGTTTCGACCTGTGTCTACACGTCTCTGTCAGATAATCAAAGCTGGCGTGGCCGTGTTCTTTGTCCAGCCCATCACTGTAGGCCCTGAGTCATGTTGACCGTCTCCCTGTCTTTTGTTGGCTCCTGAGCGCCGTGAACAAAGACGCTATCCGTGTCACAGGGAGGAAGAGTCGTCGCTCAGCGGTGAAAAGGAAAGCTGCAAAACGCGCGCCGTGCCTCTTTCAATTCGAGTCGGGGCACCCCGAACAAGGTGTCCAAGAACAGGGGGAGCGCGAGAGATAGAAAGAGAGAGAGAGAGAGAGAGAGAGAGGGCGAGTCAACGAGAGGAGAGGAGAGGAGAGAGAGTTATGTCCAGGGTATAATAGGGTTTGTTGAACCGCAGCAATGGTGGCAGAGAGGGAGCTACTCGGTGCATAGTGGAAACGGTGGTGGCAGAGAGGGAGATACTCGGTGCATAGTGGAAACGGTGGTGGCAGAGAGGGAGCTACTCGGTGCATAGTGGAAACGGTGGTGGCAGAGAGGGAGATACTCGGTGCATAGTGGAAACGGTGGTGGCAG
>JAVQIZ010139616.1:0-14024 GCA_036023535.2 Galaxias brevipinnis | reverse complement strand
GTGTGTGTGTGTGTGTGTGTGTGTGTGTGTGTGTGTGTGTGTGTGTGTGTGTGTGTGTGTGTGACAGGTTGTTGTCGCGGTGTCGTCCCTCCCCTGTCCTCCTGACCTCCACTGCTCTTGCTCCTCAGCTCTGACACTTAATCAATGCAGTGGAAGTGGCATTTCACACCAAATCTAATTATATGGAAATGAAGGCAAGCTGGAAGTCCACTCTAAGTGCCACACTCTCTCACACATACATTACACACACATACATTACACGCACACACACACACACACACACACACACCAGCAGTCCTTCAGAAGTACACATACAAACAAATGTAGACACACACACACTATCAGAGTAAAAGGCAAACTGGACGTTCTGCACTAAGTGCTGCTCTTTCTAACAATAGAAACACAACAGGAGGGACATCATGCAGCAGTCAGTGCTTATAAACCTGAGTGCTTACCAACGTACGCCCCCCACTTACACACTTACTGTACACACACACACACACACTCTCGCACATACCAGTGTCTCCACTGGTAACCTGCGTTAACATGAGTTCGCATTACAGTTTTTTTCAATTGCTAACAAGCATTGGTCAATACTGAAACTACTTTTCCAAAACTCTTCACACAGTCTACATTACAAACATGCATCTCAGCTAAACAGTTCATCTCACCTTCAAAACTCTTTCTCACCAACAAACCACATCATACATGGCTCAAAATGAGCTCATTCATCCACAACACTGGCAACAAGTCTCACTCAGGAGCAAACACTGTCACTCTTAGCACACTGAACTACAAAATACTAACATCAAAGAGCATTATATAAAAGACATTTTATCTTTAAAGTTGGAATGATTTTTTTTCAGACAAATCAGTTTTTTATTCTAGAATAAGATCTTTGCACTTTATTGAGTGTACTAAATTATTGTATATTGTAACAAGAATGAATCAGCAATGCAGCAATTTACTTCAGTTACATTTGTGTTTTCCATATCTTTGCATAGTGATTTACAGTACTTCATGTATAACATATTCACTCCCTCTCTTATGCGTTTGGCCACATGTTTTCATCAACATCACATCTTCTCACGTCTTCTCTGGCAATGCACCTTGGGAAGAATCTTTTAGAATGTCTGATCCAACCCTGTCAATAATTGTGGCCCTTAGCTCATCAGAGGCCACAGCTCTTGGTCTTCCTCTCCTTCCTCTTCTCCCTCTCCCTGCCACTCTTCTCTCTCCACCAACCTGTCCTCTTTGATCCATATTTCCAAAAATTCCATTCAGAAGCCATCCTCTTTTATCTGCTTGCTATGAGCAATGAGGCCAAACACAGGTCACATAGGTAGGTTGTCATCTGTAAACTGCACTCAGCTGTATTTGGAATTATTATTATTTCATTTTATAGTCAATATTTTGATATTATTTTCTATAGATTTCAATGTGGCTGCAGCAGAAATTGACAATTTTTTTTTCATCATTCTGTTTTGATTTTGTTTTAAACAGTTTTGAACAAAGTGTGTTAGCATTTGAAAAATGTGCTGCAAAAGTATAGTGTTATGTAGTTTTGTGGACTCTTGTGGAGATAGGAGTTCATGAATTTTGGTAACTGGGGTCACTGAATGCATTTTGTGTGAAAGCAATGAAAAGTGATTCACAGTTTGCTCCACATAGACTTCTGTTTTGCTGACTGTGAGAAGAGCTTTGACAATGTGACTTCAGTTTTGACCAGTGCTTGTTAGCAATTGAAAAAAACTAATTTGTAGACTAACATGGATGTTTTTTACCCAAAAACCGAACTCAGCTTTCTGTGCTTTCCTGGGTTATTATAATGTCTGGTTTCAGTCTTTCTCCAGCTTTGAGATTTGCTTACAATTTCGTGGGGTCATTACTCTACCAATGTATTATTTATATGTTCTAAAAAATATGTTCCCAACACTGTGATGGTTGGAAAAGGACAAGTCACTCCAATTTTTACACCTGTTACACCAATGTTACACAGCCTCAATCTAATGATAACGATATGAATTATTCTTACATAGAAGTCTCATTGACTCAGACTTAAGTGTGAATTAGAGTGAGTTAGTTATTAGTAGGAGGGGTTTCTTTTGTGCTTAGAGTAAAGGTTGAATGCTTTTTCAAGGTTCATGGTTTTAATATTCCGGTCTTGAAAGAAAACTAAACGTTACTGATTTGCAAACTCTCTTCGTGATATTTTTGAAGCAATTTTTGCTGTTTATAAAGAGTTGGGATCCAAGGTCAGTTTTACATGTAATGACTTTACATCACATGTACTGCTTCCTGTGTGCGTGACCAAAATGACAAAACAGGCAATCAAGCAGTCCATGGTGCGAAAGACATCCTCCTCAGAGCGTTCTATACAGACTTCCCTTTCTCCCCCCATCCTCCCCTCCCACCCCCATCCTCCCATCCCTCCCCCCATCCTCCCCATACCCACCATCCCTTCCCTTTATTTATTTTGTATATACGTTTGTGTTTTTTTTTTTTTTCTTTTGCTTGGGTGTACGCGTGTGGGTGTGTGTCTCTGTGCGCGTGGGTGTGCACGTGTGTAATATGATTAGGTCCTCAGACAGCAGATTGACCGACTCCAGCAGCAGTTCCAGCAGAGAGAGCGTAACTGGTCTAAAGCTCACTGCCAGCTGCAGAGCCAGGTAGACGCTCTGACCAGAGAAAACTCACAGCTCCGGTGTCAACTCACTCCTGCTGGAGAGCTCCACCTAGAGGCTGGGAGGAGAACTGCAGCAGCAGATGGAGGGACACAGAATGAGGTAGGTGCTGAGCGGAATCAGTTTGAATTCAGTTTGTTATTACAGCTGTCAAAAATATACATGTGCAAGCACATACACAGACATGCATTCTTATATACAGAAATGCATGCACCCATGCTAACAAGGAGTCAAACAGTGTTCTTGTTTCGATTCAATCTTTAAAAATGTAACAGTATTCAAAATATTGTAACAAATCTTTTTGTACTTATATTTTTTTCTTTTCTTAATTTTGATTTGTTGCAAATAAACACACTCACACACACACACACACACACACACACACACACACACACACACAAAAGCACTCTGCATAACCGGTGGCCTGCTTGTTTATTGTATTCAAAGGTGTCTGAAGGTCTTCTGAGGCTGAAGGAGGAGAGAAGACTGTCAGTGTGCTCCAGTATCAGTGACTTCTCCGTCAGACAGAGAGACACAGCAGGCCATCCACTTCCTGGGAAATACCTTGGACAGGTAAGATACACTTGGGCACGTGTTTGTGAAAACGTTAGTAATTACATGAGGAAACACCACCCCCTTGTGATTGACCACCGAATGTGTTGGGCAGCTTAACTTTTGGTTTGCAAGGCATTGCTGGGCAAGTTGCCTTTTTATCTTACCTCCCTTTTAAAACACAAATCTAGTAGTCACAGGACACACTTACAGTGCTATATCACCCTTGGAAGCCCAAAAAGGAAAACAGAACTTGGTAAATTAGCTTTCAGTTTTTTATTTTTGCTTAGGATAAATTTAAGGTTCAACATGAATTGAAATTGGAGCAGTCTGTTTCGGTTGGACAATTATTATTGGAAAATTTGGGAGTTGAAGAGTGTTCTTGTTCTGGTTGAAACCTAAATATTGTACTGTATTGTATATATATATACATAAACCTGTTCTCGGTCAGTTACCCCTGTATAAACAAACAAGCTTCCTTGGATCACACTGTAGTACTTGTGTATGTATTTCATGAGTCGTTTTCCTGTTTACGCTTGATTTAGGTTTACGATGTTTAGTTAAAAGATGCGTTTGTGTGTTGGTCAGGCGCCTGTGCAGAGAGCATCACTGTGGATCAGAGACTCGGGAGGCGGTGTGGGACAAGCTGCATCAGGCACCAGAAGTGACACGCCGGCCTTCAACAAATCCACTAATCGGAGACCAAAATCATCATCTACGTTAGATTCTGTGAGATTTACTCTATTATTGTTTATTTTTTGGGATGCATGAAGTGCTTCATCAGTTGACTGCGCTATCTTAGCAGTCTCAAATAAGCTCTTATGTTTCCATATTGTTTCATCTCATGTCTTTCAAAAAGAGCAAACTAGAGATGGCTATCTATTGCCATCGACGGTGTCTGCTTACCAATCCACAGCCTAAATCATGTCAGAGCCCATCTAAGTAGGATCAAGTTATTCAGGTATATAATGTGGTTTGAAGGGCACTTGAAGTATCCCACTAATAATTGATGAGAGATAACAATAGCCAGTGTCACACTGTTGACTCTGAAGTCTTATCACTTATTCATATCAGAATGAATTGGACCACCATGAACCACCATGATAGTTAGGTCGCATAGAGAATGCATTACAAATACATGGACTTGGTGATTCTCCTGTAAAGTTAACATGATCAAATTTAATTGATGTCCTAAAAAAATGCATGTTGAAATGTTGGAGTTGTGCTCATATATGGAGTGATGCTTTAGTTCTTAGCCATCAGGTGATGATTTTTTTGATAAAGAATGATAATAGCTTAATCAATCTGTATTTATTGCAGAATTAACCTATCAACGTTTTATTTTAAATATAGGGATATGACAAAATTCATAATTCTAGAAGCACAAAGGAGTGGGGATTGTTGTCTGAAAGTGAGTAAAACATGATAGCACTTTTAAGGACTCTAAGCACTGAAGTATTTATCTGAGATTGCATCTTGTTTTTTATGCACATTTTTTATTTATGCTTAAACGCTTCTAATTGAGGCCTAATTAAACGCTAAACAATTTGTCTGAGACTGTATTCAAAAGATTATGCAAATGTTGATTTATGCTTGAGAGCTTGTAATTGAGCCTACTTTTAAGGATTCTAAACGCTAAACTATTTATCTGAAATTGTATGGAATTCTTATGCAATTGTTAAATTATGCTTAACCACTTGTAGTTTCTAATCAAGAGTTACCCTTATCTGGTACCTTTCTGCTAGAGGATCTCTCCTTACCCTCGAAAAGTGTGGTGAAAGTTCCTGTTCACTTAGCCAACCACACATCCAATCGGCAGAGCAGAAAATATCCGGTTACTGAGGTTAAAGGTCACAGGTTAAGTCGTAGCGCCACACCCATTGAACAACGGACACCATCCAAATACTCCTCCTCTGAATCTGAATCTAAGGTGATAGATTTACCTAAAGTGAATCTAATGTGACAAGTCTTGATGTCATTTTAGGTTGCAAATCTAGGCTATTTTCAAGACCTATCAACGCTTGTCTTTCTTTGCCTTTAATCTTTAGACGTCAGGATCACAAACTGGGAGCTCATACTCATCCGCTCACACAATCAGAGACAGTCTAGTATGTGAGGAGACACATTTCCCAGATGGCAAGGTAAGAGAAGTTTACAGAAATGAATCCCCTAATCAAAACAGATACAATACCAGAGTAATAATAAAAATATCTTCCCTAACTTGAAACCCATAGATAGAACAGCTCATGTCCAATGGCTGTCGAGTTGTAACATTCCGGAATGGAACAAAGAAAGAAACGTCAGCTGACCAGAAGACGGTGACTGTAACTTTTTTTAACGGTGACACCAAATACATTCTGGCTGGGGGGAAAGTGGTAAGACTTTCAAATGAATAATTTTTTTGATAATTTTCTTCATAATCTAGGTATAGAACAGCAATATATTATTACAGCATGACATGACTCTTTTGATAGGTGTACTACTATGCTGATTCTCAGACTACACACACAACCTATCCTACTGGCCTTGAGGTACTGCATTTCCCCAACAAACAGATAGGTATTGAAATTTGTTTCTATTACCTTCCTTACCTACGTTCGTTTGGATAAACAAACCATACATACTGTGTATGTGTTTGAAGTATGATCAGAATGTTTTACGAATCTATTAAAAATGTGAACATGTTGTGATTGAATTATGATCTGTTTGTGTGTAGAAAAGCACCACCCAGATGGGAGGAGGGAGATAGTGTTTCCAGACCAGACCATTAAGTACTTCTACCCTGACGGCAGCCAGGAGAGTGTCTTTCCCGACGGCACGGTAGTCAAAATCTCACAGTAAGACGTCAGTCTGTTATTAGACTATAAAACACAACCTGTATTTTACACAGTACATAATAATAAATAAATAAATAATAATAATACATTTAATATGTATTATTGTGAAGCGCCTTTCCTTGTAAAAACATTCTCAAAGCGCTACAACAACATTTAGATAACATAATAAAATATATACGATATTGATAAATGCTTAAAATAGAAAAACTGAGAGGAATTTAAGAAAATAAATAACATTAAAACAGTTAGCAGAAGGATTTCTTAAATAGAAACGTTTTTGGGTACGTTAAATACATAAGAAGCTAATTAATTATGTTTGAAAATTATGGATACTTTAGTTTACTACTTTACGTGTTGAGTTACAAATTAGTTTATCACTTTATTTCTCTAGAATTTTTAAAATAATTTTACCGGTTAATCTATTCACACTCATCCAACCCGCTCACTAATTTATAAATCCGTTCAGTCACTTGATCAATGACCATCCTAACCACCCGAACACATACATCATAACAAACATAGTTGTATCTTGTGTCTGCTTTTTCCTCCGTCTCAGGACAGGGGAGAAGGTGGTGGAGTTCACCAACGGTCAGCGAGAGGTCCACACCTCCCAGTACAAGAGGAGAGAGTACCCAGATGGCACCACCAAGACCGTCTACACCAACGGTCGCCAGGAGACCAAGTTCTCCTCAGGAAGATTACGCATCAAAGACAAAGACGGCAATGTCATCATAGACAAGAAATGAGAGAGACAATGAGGGAGAGAGCATGTTCAACTTGTTAAAACTGTCGGATAAGGATAAAAAAAAGCTTTAGTAAACATTAATATATTTTCTGATTTTCTTTTTTATTCCTTTTTCCCATTTTGTGATCATGTGACTCAAGGGTTTTGATACAAGGTCCGTTTACCTTTCTTTGTGTCATTGATTTCTATATTTTTGTTATTCAATGATTTTGAGACCTAAAAATTAATAATAATAATAATAATAATAATAATAATAATAATAATGATGATGATGATTAATATTATTATTAACAAAGTATATATATATATATATATATATATATATATATTTGCTGTGACTTCTCACAAAGTCGAAAGGATTTTTCATAAACCAAAAGTCTCAAAAGGTTTTCATGTGTCACCATTCATGACCTTAAATTGCCAGCAATAATCTTGCACGGAAAGAAATTGAATTATTCATGAGGTCAGACAGGTTAGACATGAATCTACTTGCTCTCCTGTCGTTTCCAACTTTCTCTATAACACATGATACAGAGCAGACCTTAGCTCACAAGCCATGGACTGACCCAAGCTGACCAGCAGGTACTCTTGGTAAAGAATAACAACTAAAACATGTGATGGTATTGTCCTAACAAAATCCAGGTAAATTGGAAGTTAAAACACGAGATGGACTATTAGAATATAATTGATAATCATGATTTTTAAAGCTACATAAGTACCTGGGTAAGAGATTTTCACATCCCTATTATCGTATTTTGGCAAAAAAAATATAGATTTTTTTTTGTCCTATTTGTCCTGCAATCAGCAGTCAAATGACTCGATAAACATGTCCAACGAACGCATCAATTAGAGAGGCGCCGTTCGCTAAGCATGGTGGGGTTTTTAGGCCCCCAAAACAGCGACTCAAACTCCCCTTTCCTCACAGTCTTCCCTTGTTCCCTGTTCCCTCCTTCCTCCTCTTCCTCTCTCCTTTTCCTCATCAAGCCCAAACCCAAAGCCAGCCGTCCGATCAGCTTGCGGACCTCGCGGACGGCGGCTTTCACGTCAAGAGTCCTGTCGTTGGAGGCCTTGAGAGTGGCTCTGTTGAAGGGGAAGGTCAGGACGAAATCTCCCATGCGGAGCGCAGGCGTCCTGGCTCTCTCCCACTGAGGAGTCCCCATCCCCGGTGCCTGCTCCCATGGGGGTCCCTGGCTAGCCCTGTGTCTCTGGATGTCTGGTAGAACACACTTTCCTAGTCCTCCTAAACCTAAACCCAGTCTCGGGCTATCGGGTGTTTTCAAAGGCACGCCTCGGGTATCCTCTTCCTCTTCCTCCTCCTCCATGCTGCCGTTGCCTCTAGACGTCCGGAGGAATCCACCCGTTACCTGGGATGACGAGATGGCCCGGCGTGTCCTTCTGCTGGGGGTCGCAACCGTTGTCTTTGAGTGTGGGCCAAGTTTAGTGGACTTGTTTATACAGTGGCTGTTTGCGTGTGCAGTGGATTTATTAACACATGGGCAGGTGGCGTGTGCAGTGGATTTATTAACACATGAGCAGGTGGCGTGTGCAGTGGATTTATTAACACAGTGGCTACTGGTGTGTATATTGTAGGTGTTAATCGGCGGCAGGCGCCTTACCCGTCGTTGGGTCGAAAGGCCGTTCAAACTAGACGGGCTGTTGCTGTGCTTGTGTGACCGTAGCTCCCTTGCTGCTTTAGAGAGAGGAAGAGGAAGATTAGGGCTGGAGGAGGGGCAGCCTTTGCTGCCTTTCCTGTAGCGCTGGTACGCCACGCCGCCTTTCGACTTGGGGAGGAGATCAGGAGCGCGAGGTGGTGGCGGCGGCGGCGACGCCTGGCTGAGGAGATAGCATGGCCGCTTGTACCTCTGCCTCCGCTGGCCTCTCTGACGGAGGCTGTCGACCGGCTCGTAGCTCATCAGCGCCACAAGGTCGCTGATTAACCCTTTCTTGACGGTGACGTCCGCCTGGCAGTCCAGGGACAGCGCGGGGCTGTAGTTCACCTCGAGCAGCCAGGGTTTCAGCGCGGCGTCGACGAGGACGTCGAAGCCAAGCAGCTCCACGCAGTTGGCGCTCGGGGGCACGGTGGGAGCGATGGTGAGGAGGGTGAGGGTCACGATGTTGTTGATCTTCTGCCAGAGGAGAAGCTCGTCGACCCCTTGGCTGTGGAGGAACCCTCTGAACTTACTCATGGTCCACTTGCAGCCCTGACCGACTCTCTCTTTGTCCGTGGTGTAAAACGGGCTGAGCTTGTTTATGCTGGTGTTGGTGAGGTGGGCATAGGGGTTGCCCAGGGAACATAGGTTGTATTTCTCCGTGGCGAAGCGTACCAGGCCCTCTTTGTAGATGTAAACAGTCAGAGGATGGAAGCTCTTCACACACACGTAGATCCTCAGGTCAAACTTGTAGCCCGAAATGAGCAAGGGGCTACTGATGTACCTCTGAACAATCACAGTGGAATCATAGAGTAGGTCTTTGATGTCTTCAAAGATGAAGATGCCCCTCCCTCGAGAGAGGTCGACAGGCTTACAGATCCAGTAGCCGGACAATCTTCCACCTCCTCCTCTTCCTCCTGCTCCATTGTTCATGCGGTGTTTGGTGTACTCAGCCAGGAAGCGGGTATAGTCGTTGGGGAGGATGAAGGTGGTTGGACTGAAGTCGTAGACTGCAGAGCCATGTGTTCCTCTCATTCTTTTTAGATTCCGTGCCAGATTGTCCTTACAGAAACACAGACAGAAAGACATGTTCTTGATGTAATGTGGGAAATATTTTTCCATAATTTGGTTTTTCTTGTCATTCTTGTTTTTGAATTTGTTTTATATAAGTAAATTGTTAAAGTAAAAGATATAATTTGAGTTTAAGTAAGAAGCTGCTGTTCTTGTTGCAAAATGTGTATTGCTTTCGTAATAGCAAAAATAATGGTCACTCATAAAGTTGTGAAAAATAAAGGGTAGGCATTTAGACTATCTAAGAACAGTAATATAAAGATATTCATAAATAGGAAACCGAATATTACATCATTACCTTGCGTGTGATACCCACGGTCTTGGGGTGGTGGTTCAGGCGTTGCCATGGCAGCAGGTTCTCGTAGTCGGATATGCGGAAGGCCGATAGACGCCAGTAGAGGTTCCAGTCCCCAGACTCATGCTCCTGCTCGTCGTACTCCTCCCAGCCGCGCTCCAGCAGTACCTCTCTCACCAGGTCGGGGGCGCCCTCGTGCAACCTAAACACCAGGTGTTGGGGGGCTTCCACCCCAGAGGCCATGCCAGTTTCAGAAACGGACTGTTTCTTTAATGGGTGATATGCAAGAATGAAAGAGAAAATTTTACGATGACTCATGATTTTTATATATATATATATATATACCATATATATATATATATATATATATATATATATATATATAAATAATTGTACTGGACAATTGTAAAATCCTATAGGACTTTATACCTAGTTAGGATTTTCCAATTGTCCTTTACAAATGCAATTGGAGCAATTCAAATTAATCCAATAGGTAAATGGGAATACAGTAGACTATCAAATCAAACGATAATCTGATAATGTCCTAACATTTTTAGAACCGGTCATATTGGACACCTACAGGATTTTGTTTCTGACAGGATTGTCTCCTTATCCTATATCCTATAGGACTATCCAATTGGACTGGTTTCAAAATCTTATAGGATTTTTTATTGGATTTTTTTACTGGAATGCTATAGGACTTTTTGAATAGGGTTTAGAGAACGTTGCAATGATATTTTCTGCTTGGAAAAGATGAGTTGTATCTAGATTTTTTTTAAATTAAATATATATTATTAAGGAAATGTTATTGGTCAACCACCTTATTTACTTGTGCAGACCTGGGTAATGTATGGGCCATAACTACTGTTGCCATACATTATGAACAAACAAAACAATTAATGAGTAGTGTAGCCCTATTGCTAGTCTACTATTTAATTTAATACCCACTAAATTCCTATTATAATGCTAAGCCAATTTCGCCTGTTAGTAGTAAAACTAATAAAAGAACAACAAAATATTCTGAAAGCGTGTAAATCTTTTCACTGAGCTAAAATGATCGATAGACCTACCGTTCGCTTTTTCAACAAACATTCATTAATAGTTAGGAATAGCTTTAAGTTTAACGTTACCAAACAAAACGTAGGATACTATTGTGCTATCAATATATTGGCTAGCTAGTTAATTGTTTCCCCATCAGACCTACAGTAGCAATTTACAAACCTCCTTCAACCAAAATGTACTAATTGTACAAATGTCAGTCAGACCAAACTTGTATGGTCATCCCCTACCGTAAAGACAGCCCAACCCTATTTCAAACTTCCAACACCTTTTTCACAGAGACTTTCCCTCTCCTCTCTGTCTGCAAGTTCCAAGTCTTGGGTTGCCGTGACGACTTGTATCGCGTGAAGGACAGTGTATCTTTAAAGAGAAAACCGCAGGTGAGTTGACAAGACTGGTAGGGTAACCAAGGGCGTAGGTTAATCTACCTCAGGTAACCACACAGGTAGGGTTGTGTTGGACGTTGGCGAGGTGCTCTGTCATTTCTTGGCTTAATTTTGTAAAAAAAAAATTGTCAAAACATTTGTTTTGCAAATATTCTCTTTCCACCTGACCATGTTATGCTATCTAAATTCTGTCAGTGGAAACAAAAACACACACAAATACTTGTGTTTTTAATTGTCCATCTGAAACTAAAGGACAACATAACAGTAAACCGGCATGATGGCGGCCTTATATAAACTAAAGGTAACTTTGACATGTTCATTGAGGGATATACGCTAATGGTAAACTGATAGTACCATGAATGTCCACTAGAGGACACTGCCATCTCAGACACGATACCATGAACAAAGCAAAGCATCCATGCACCCATCCTAATGGAAATTGGATGTAGTTTGTGAATACTTCCAGGATTCTCTGGAAGGAGAGAGTGCCATTTGGACTGTCCTGATCATAGAGATAGATGGCTAGAGGCAACATGTGATGTAATAGACCTAATAAAGAATGTCTAAATTTGGCAGACATTTTACCTGGGTATAGTTCTAAACCGGTCATAATGAGAGTCAATGGGGAAAGGCAGGTACTTTTTACAAACAGGTAAAAAGCTATCGCTTCTAGTGTTCTATCTCTAGGGTCCTGATATTCCCTGGTGTAGGACACCCCCAATTCCCATTGTGACAGACAGAGTAACTATATTCCCCACACACCAGACTCCAGAACAGTGCTTAGAGAGTTGGAAGAGAGTTCCAGCAGGATACTGAGGCTGAGACTACCTGGTGGTGATAGGGTTGTAATGCTGTATGACAAACTGCTGATTATACTCCTCCAGCCAGGACCCCACCATGCTGCACATATAAAGAAACGTCACTGAGGACCTCATTACAGCGTCACATATCGAGCTGAAGGTAGTCCTCTTACACATCAATTCAACACTTTAAATCTGAAAAAATATACGAAGTCATCCGATTTGGTCGACCAACATACTTTATTCCAAAATACTGCTCAAAGAATTTAAATCATATTTTATGAAAACAGGGAATGCTTTGGCAGATGTTTCAAACTCCGCTTTGCTCTTACTCGGCGTCTTTTCCCTGTAAGTACAAAAAAAGAAAGAGAGAAAGCATTATGAGTAATACATCAAAATAATATAAACAACGTTGTTGTTAAAGAACTACTATATTTTACAGTATCTAACTTCAGTGAGAGCGGCGTTCTGCTGCTTGTCTGTGTGTCAAGAAAGAGGCATTGCGACAGTGTGCTAAAATATAGGATCTGGCCTTTAAAGTGAATTGATAGTATTCTAAACATACATTTCAGTTCAGTCATATTGGTCTTCTACAGAATGGGAGCACGAAGTAGTGTTATTGCAGTGTTGTGTGTTGAACACTGTATATAAAATAACAAGAAGAAGTTACCTTTCCAGTGTCACGGCTCTTGGCTCTGAGCTTGTTGACCTGAGACTCAGCAATGTCAGCACGCTCCTCAGCCTCCTCCAGCTCATGCTGAACCTTCCTGAACTTAGACAGGTGGGAATTGGCTTGTTCCTCCTGAGCAAAAAAAATGAAAATAAATTTATTCATTAAAAAAGTAGCTGTATAAATTTACGTTTGTATTTTGATTCTGAATTCATCTCCATCTCTTAATCTTAATTTGTGAACCAAAAGGGATCAGATCCAACAACGTATGTTGGGAACACACTTATACAAAATAATTGGATAAGTATTGGACTGAATTTGCACTAAGACGTACCGCTTCCTCAGCCTGTCTTTTGTAAACCTTCACTTTAAGCTGCAGTTTATCCACCAAATCTTGAAGTCTGGCCAAGTTCTTCTTATCTTCCTCAGTCTACGAAGAAAAAGCAATGTGTGGTAATTTTTACATATTTATGTTGGTGTGTTTTTGTGTTTGTGTGTGTTTGATAGGTGGGCGTGTGTGTTTAGCATGCATGCTTACCTGGTAGCTGAGCTCCTTGACTCTACGTTCGTATTTGCGGACTCCCTTGATTGCGTCTCCTCCTCTCCTCTGCTCACCTTCCACTTCAGATTCCAGCTCACGCACCTGCAGAACAAACATGGTGGTTAAGCTGATTCACAGGCAGAATATATATTATTATTATTATTATTATTATTATTATTATTATTATTATTATAATAATAATAATAATAATACTTATTTTATTATTAACCTATGCATATTTACAATTGCCCATTCTTTATTACTTCAGTACTGCACTTAATAGAAAATTCTTAGTGAATCTATTCTAAATGACACGTTTTTGTAACAAAACAACAAAAACAAATAACAAAATGAACTGTTTAACTAGTCAAAAGACCAATTAATAAAGTTTCTATGTTTCTGCTAATGTAACTCACCCTGGACTCCAGTTTCTGGAGCTGCTTCTTGCCTCCCTTCATGGCCAGGTTCTCAGCCTCGTCCAGACGGTGCTGTAGGTCCTTGACGGTCACCTCCAGGTTCTTCTTCATCCTTTCCAGGTGAGCACTTGTGTCCTGCTCCTTCTTCAGCTCCTCTGCCATCATGGCCGCCTACAAAACATTGGTGACGAAACAATGCTTTGGTAAGGTATGTGACATATTACAAAGGATACACAAAGGATTGGCTGTGTTTCGGGGGGGGGGGGGGGGGGGGGTGGGTGATTTGTGGACACCCACAAAACTGCAGGACTGCTTGGGG
>JAVQIZ010139593.1:0-17557 GCA_036023535.2 Galaxias brevipinnis | reverse complement strand
CACATCGGGGGGGGGGGGGGGGAAAAAAGCTGCACTTTTCATTGACTTGCATTGGACAGTTATGTTTATAGCTTTAAAAATAAAATCGATACTATGCCCAAAAGCTGTTGCACGGTTATTTGTACGGCAAATAAGTTAACAAACCCTAATTTTAATTTTTTTAGGATTCCAAGACGTACAACTGAGCCAAAAAGACGTTATAGTTGGCTTAAGGCTATCCACGATATTCCTGACTCCCATGATACCTTGTGCGAATTATGGGCACAACTTCTTCTCCTAAAAGCGGTTTCGGTTCCATCTTGGATTACGTCACTCCACCAGCTACTAGTTGTCACTGCCCTCACGGTACTGATGACGTTGTAGCATAGAATCGCCGCCGTCTAGACTCTAGTTGTAGATATTTTGTTTTAGGAACGAAGTTAAAAACATTACCATATAATACATTTTTTTGTCTAATTTTCGAAATAGCTATGACGTCACACAACTTTGTAGCATAAAAAGGACAGGTAAGTCACACACAGCCTTTAAAATAAACTATGAATGACAGCATAGGTAAAGTTATAGTTTGAGACTGTGTTATTGCATCGCTTTTCAAAAATGTGCTAGCTAACGTTAGCCTATAAACAGCTAGCGGTGTTCTAGGTATTATCACCGACACCGCATCCAACTCAGAAGATCTAACGTTAGCCGACAATAGGTTAGCTAATGATAGCCAGCTAACGCAGCAAGTAATGTTATCTCAGCAATCAATCAATTAACCAAGCTCGTGGAATGCACATACATGGCTGATCCACACCATTTTCGCCAGCTAGCTTGGTAACTTTTCAGTGACACCCAACGTTAACTTATTAGTTACATTACCGATGTTGACATCAATTGGCGTTACAGCTAGCTAACTGGGCATTGTCAGTTAACGTTACTAGCTACGGAGGTTCGTTTAGTGGAAGGCTATTTTGCAATAATTGGTTATTACCAGTCATGTTCGTTAACGTAGTCGTTTGGCTTTGCTCCTTGGTTTTAAGTCACCAGTGTACTAGTAATGCCTACTATGATCACGATCTTATAAACACGTTTTTCTTTCTCAGATAGGATTACCCATTCTGTCATTGCTTACTCTCTGGACACGGATGGATACTGTGATGGATTCGCAAAGGTATACAAAAACTAAAAAGCATAACCTATGCTTCTCAAATAGCCTGTTCTCATGATGTGTGTTGTGTGTCGTTATGTGTACTGTGTTTACAGTATGTAATTTAGCATGTACTCCAATGGTATTAGTGAGTGTGAAGGGTTACTAGAGAGAGCGAGATCAACACACATAAAGAATAGGGGAATGAAACATTATTGAGGAAAACAGTTGAATTAGTGCCTGGGGATTTAGCTAATTCTGTGATTTTTGTTCTAACAGAGATTGTTCTGACATAACGCCAGAAGTGGAAAATAATTATATTTCCAGGTCAAACGATGCAGATAAAGATGATGATCTCCTTGACGGACCCGTTCAGAAGTCTAAAATTGAACAAAATGCAGAAGAGATGGAAAACACACCAGAAGATCACCCAACATTACACAATTCAGCAAGGAAATGTGGGGGTGTTGGGCTTGATGACACTGATAGTGTCACCTGTGGTCAAATCACAGCTCAAACTCAGCGCTCTAATGAACAGAAAGTGCATAGACTCAACTCACCTGAGCTTAGGCCACCCATCAAAACAAGATGTGGGCAAGGACAGGCCCCAAATTCTAAATCCTCCCTCAGTTTAAGTCTAGCTGAGTGTGTATCTCCCCCCAATGATGTGGAGATGTTGAGTCCTGAGGACCCCACAGGCAAACCCCCTGAGTCTAAAAGTGACTCTGCCTGCCCTTCCTTTGAAGACTGTGAGGCTTCAGTATTGGCTCCAGTGATAGAACCGCCAATGTGCTCTGGAAGGGAATCTGACTCCGGAGCACTACCCAGAGTCAAAGCGGTTCAGAGAATTGCCGAAGAAACTGACAATGCTGATAGACTGGAGTGCAGTGGAATGTCATCAGCTGTCAGGATTCAATGTTTAAGTTGTGGTCTGCCAGAGGCCACTTCATCAAGGTGTTGTTGATTAATCCCCCTCTTACATAAGGTCACACACAGTCAAATTTACTTGGCCTCCTCTTACACAATTAGATTGTACTCTATATGTGATTCTCATATTATAGTCTTCATGTCCCTTCCTGTTGGGTTAATCCAGCGCTAATCTTGAATTCCTCCTATGCAGTGTTTCAATAGACAACATGGACAGAAGGTGGATAGGGACGCCAATTGAGGATTTAAACAGGATACCTCAGTGTGCTCCTCCCCTTTTACAGCTCAAGGTGGCGCAACACCACACTATCATGATCAGGGTGAGGACACAGTGTGTTTCTGTTTATATTAGTTCTCAAAATTAGACCTATACATAGTGTATTCCAGAAAAAAGCTGAGAGCAAACATATGTTAGTTTGAGTAATAGAGCATTAATTAACGTCTGGCAAATAGCTAGAGACGAAAAGGGAAACAGTGATACAGACAGGGAAATTGTCCTGGCCCAATGTCAGGTGGAACCTGAATAAATCTTACTTTTCTGTGCCCCTCTATAATCTTCAAATACAGACAGATCTCCTTCGAGAGGGAGAGGTTCCTGTCCCTTACCCCACCAAATTTAGGGATGCTTGGGATGATGTTTTTGTCAAGATGCCATGCTCTGAAAAGAACCTTTTCCCAGTCGAGAGTGAGGTATGAAAAACATGCACTTTAGCTATTATAGACCAGTTTATTCACATCAGTAGGCCTACTCTCTCTACCATGCTCTCTGTAGAAACCATTTATACCCAAAACATATTTGTATGTATTTGCAGTTACTATTGAACCTACAAGTTAAATTGTAAGAAGAGTAACATTAAATCAAGTTTACTTTAGAATTTGCATTAAAATGTTTTATTTCAAGGTGTGTTTCTCCAACTGTAAAATGTCTTATCGTTTTAGGATGGAGGAGGTGTACAAAGTAGATGGGATCTGATCTGCACGTCATTGGGAGGAGAGTTTAAGAGCTCTCTGGATGTCAGAGTAAGACAATCTGCAGGGTTTGGACCAAATTAGTTTGGGTGGGCTTGAGTAGTGTACATGAAAAACAAGTAGTGCTAAAATAAGAAAATTACCAAACTCATGACATAATATTCTGTTTGCACATTTCCACCAAACACTTTCGGTATAGTACCCTTAAAACCGGTACCTAACCCATGCCAACCTGTACCTAACACTAGATTTGTTTTGTGTTTCCACCGCAAACTGGTACACTAAAATGTTGGTGGTGTTTATAGCCAAGTAACTATAAAATACAAATAATTTGCCTTTGTTGTGAGGTGCTATACAAGTAGTCAAAGGTGGAATCGATGGGATATTTTGAAATCACGGGTTTGTTTGCATTTGTACATTGAATCCAAAAGTGATCTTGTGTGGAGTGTTTCTAGCTCCACCTTTGAGTACCGGGTCAGTGTGCTAGGAACCTCAACAGAAGGATAGCGAAAAACAGGATGGAATGGAACGGTTTATTTTCCGAACCATCCACAACATTTGCCTGTTAGGTGGAAATTATCTGTATGTATCTTTATTTACTGCTCTGTCAAGCAAATTTGAGGAAATAGAAAGTTACTCAAAATGCGGCCAGCAGGTGTCAGACTACAACAATCCTGAGTTCTAAAGCGAAACAGCCTGTACTTGCCATATAGTTTGCTCTTCCTTGAATCCTAAAGTATATGTACATGTCATATGTAACTATTACATCATGTTTGTCTACAGGATGCAATACTGAGATACAACACAGCCCATGCAAAAAAATGGGATTTCACTGCTCTAAATCTGCTTTGCACAGAGGTAAGTCTCTTCCATGCACACACTTTAATAAAAGAGAGTCTAAGAATTAATGCCGGCACAAAAGCTTAAACAGACCTAAATGTTTAATATAAATGATAGTTTTTACATTGTTCAAATAGGTAGCATATTCAGAGGTTCAGTGGACTGTTTATTAGTCATACATTAAATACTACTCAGACACACCGGTACTCCCTCACAGATGTTTCATTACCATGTAATTGTGTAGTTAGTAAAAAGCGAGTGGGGGACTCTTTGTATCGAGAGCGAGACAATGCCTCAGGGGTGTACATAAACTGTTCAGTTTGATATTGTTGTGAAACTTACTGAATATTTTGGTTGAAGAGTAGATGTTTAACTGACTCAATCAATCCCCTAGAGAGGTGCAAAGCTAATGCTAGCACAGCTTTATATTGGGAGATCTCTCTGATGACTGCCTGCAGGGTCTCAAAGGAGTCTCAGTGTGTAGATGGGTATCCAGTTAGGAAGGAAGAGCACACAGCATGGCAGCAGCAGCTGCTGCTCCAGACGAGTCAGGGGAATCTCACTTTTTCAATCTCAGTTTTTTGTTTTTCCAGTGAGTAATCCCGCTTTTTTTAATAGTTCAGATTTCTTCCCCCGAGGGTCAGCAATTTATTTATGTGTAGGTGTTTGTGTGTGCGCACCTCTCTTTCTCCTTATTTTTTCCCCCCGAAACTTTCAGTCTTACTTTTTAACTGTTACTGAAGGCTGTTAAGAAGAAATAGGCAAACATAATCCTTTGTCATTTCCTTCTCTGAGAACCTTTTATGAATAGAGAGGTGCTGTAACTGTCACACCCTATGAAATAATGCCTGTGATTTAGACCTTGTGTGTAGAGGCAGTTCATGGATAGGTTTTTGGTATTTGGATCCTGAGATTTTTCCTAATTGATATTGATCTGAAGTCCAGCAAGAGTGCCTGAGGTCCTCTGTTAGATTAATACTATTATCACATTTTTGCTTCTTGACCTTATTAATTGTGCAGACGAGTGCAGTCTCGTTCTCGTACCCACTTCTTGTCCCTCCTCTTTTGAAACGATTTCTCTGAGTAAGGGTGGCTACTTGCTGGATCAATAGCTGCCAGCCATTTTACAGCTCTATCCAATTTAATTAAAAAGGCCATTAAATCTATGAGGATGCTAAGTAAGACCATCAGGAAGAGTGTAGCCCCCCCTCTGTTCGCTCTGTTGCGTCAGCGACTACTGCTGTTTTCTTAGAGCCGTGAGCGATTAGCAAGCCAAGATACATGGGGACAGGCTGCTAGGGATGTCAAAATAAAAATATATAAAAACATTTTAGGATGTTTTCAGTACGGCTGTTCGGCGGTTAGGCTACAGGTTAAATATAATTTTAATTACAATGTAACATTGAATTAGACTTGACAGACATTTGTGTGGTCACACACTAATATACGCAACTTTTTGTCCATATTGACCTATGTTCTTTAATTTGAGTTTATTTGTAGTCTGCAATAGGCTTAATTTAATTACCACTCCCCTGTCTCCTTCTTTGAATGAATGTAATTCAATCTAGCCCAATAGTTTATGAAACGCTAAGATAACTGTCAAGACGTGAACATCCTCTAGGTTAGTGGGTGACAGTCCATGTGTGATAGCTGCTA
Organism: Galaxias brevipinnis; assembly: GCA_036023535.2. NCBI lineage: Eukaryota > Metazoa > Chordata > Actinopteri > Galaxiiformes > Galaxiidae > Galaxias > Galaxias brevipinnis. Next base: position 12,036 of record JAVQIZ010139593.1, on the reverse strand, counting down.
GGAAACATTGGAAATTGGAGGTTGTCTTAGTATATGTCCCTCTCCCAAATGGAAGTGTCAGCGCATAGGTACTTGATAAATGTCAGGACTTTTAAAGAGGAACATAATGCAATGTCATACTGACAGCGTGGACTGACATTTGAGGCTGGAAAGGTGGTAAGAATGCATCTAGTACTATCAAAATCAGGACTTTTAAAGAGGAACATGATGCAATGTCATACTGACAGCGTGGACTGACATTTGAGGCTGGAAATGTGGTAAGAATGCATCTAGTACTATCAAAATCAATCCAAAAGATAATTTCACAGAAAAAGTGTAAGTCAAATAGGGCTGCACAAACGATACATTTTCTAACAGTTATTTTTTTGATTAGTCGACTAATCTACCGATTATTTTAAAGATTTGTTTTGTACTCGATGTTCACGACTCTATTCACCCATCTATAATCAATATTTGTTTTTGTATTTATTAACATCTTCATTGTAAGGTTTATCAAGCCTATGTATTGATTTTAAATACAATTATTTATCAAATAAACTTATGCCAAAAATTATTCAAAAATAACAAAACATGTGAATCACTTTACAAATCATGTGAATCCACCCAACTTTTATTGCGTTAGAGTAGCCAACTCTCAGAAAATCCGTACCAGGTTTTGCTCGTTACCTTGCAGTGACAGAAACTTGCCTCTGGTCAGAGTTGTCAAGGCAACCGGCAGATGAACAGTTAAGCGAGCTCGCCTGGAGTCTGACCCAACAACATAGCGAAAGTACTCTATCATCATGCTAACATTGTTATAAAGCAGAGGCTAGTGGTCATAAATGTACACACACCCACCAAATTGCCAGCTTGACTTGAATGAGTTTAAAGCTACAGCGCTACCACATCGGCAACGGTGCCATGCCGCATTTGCAGCTACAAAGACAACAGAAATCCACAGAAAGTGCAACGCTTGTTAGAAAATAGTGTTTTCCACCCGTCAGTTTTGTCAAGAGCTGGAAGCAGCATGAAATTTGACAGAGGCAGCAACTTTGTCAATCTAAGCTGTGGGAAAAACCCTGAATGCATCTTGTTTTCTGTGGGAATCGAGTTTCTTCTTTGTCTTTGTATTTTTGAAATCGATTAGAATCGGTTGCCCCAGCCCTAATGTCAAACCAAAGAAAAAAAAATGTGTTGTGATAGGATGGGAGAATTGAGGGTTATATTCGTAACATGAGCATTCATTTACACCCTTAAATCTCAGCTACACTACTGTTTCCTGCAGTGTCTTAACAGTTGATTTGAAATATCTGTCTTACGTGATATTTTTGTGTGTGTGAGCGAGAGAGAGAAAGATTTGTGTTTGTGTGTGTGAAGCCAGTGAGTCGCTGACCCATCTTGTGTTTGCATTGTGGCTTCGGCGTTTGATTTAGGACAGCCCCATCTCTGTATAGCCTTCAACCCCCACCAACCCCACCGCTCCCATTTAGTTCTGTCACTCACTAACATGCATTACCCCCAGAGGATCGCTTTACGATGTCTGCCAGCTCATTACTTCTGACAGCGTTTAGTCAGGCCTGCTCTGTAGCCATATAAATGCCCCCCAGCCAAATTAAATCGCCGAAGACTTCCTGTTCCCAATCCAGCAGCCCTGCCATTGGTCATTTGCATGCTTTCCAGAAGGTCCATTTAATCAGGCGGGCTTGCCCGATAACCTTGATGGAATGAGGCTTGTGATGGACGACTCCAACATTCGCAGCCAATAGACTCATAAGTGATTGCGTTGTAAATCTGAGATCTATGAAAAATAACTGTGTTTATTTTAGAGGGAAACTCAGTGGGCTGCAGTATGAATGCCTCAGCCGCGGTTGCTAGAGTCTTACCCAGAAATTGTTGCATGAGTCATACCTGGTCTCTGCATTTGTTCTCGTTCTCCTGTTTGATTTGATGAGAAAACAGAATGTGATCATGACTAGAGGGAGCTCCCAACCTATGAACAACAATTAACCTCTATTATAACCTTAGCTATCAGCTGGATTTTTCAGTTGGTACAGTTGAGAGACTACAGCGTCATTCTTAGATATTGGTCCACCATCACCTTATGGTACCTTGTTTTAGACTCACAGTGAGTGATCTGTGATTTGTGAATGCCCAGTCTCATACAACCTTTATTACAGTACTACATTTTTTTCATCAAACCATATCCCACTTCTTTGTAATATCAGACCCATAACCTTTCATTCTTTTTGTTTTGGAGTTTTTGGACAAGAAGAGCAGTCTAGTACTCATGGAAATTATTTTCTCATAGCTGTGATGATAGCACAGGATGGTTATGTGTGTAGCCAGTGACAGCAATCTAGCCACAGTTTCTGACATTGTGTCACCACTTTTTACCACTCAACTCAGAAAAGTACTTGTTCGTTTAGCATTTTGTGTGTTTGTCTGTCTTCATTATTGCTCCTTTGTAGGTTCTTGAACCCTGTGAGGCACAGCACCTGTTTGACGTAGTCCTGCCTGCCATGGTAAAGCTGGCCCTAAATGCTCCCCGCCTTTGCACAATGGTAGGTAAAGTGTTGATTTGGGGGATTCAGAGACTAAAATAAATTTGTACTGCACAGTCCTGAAGTATGATTTCACACTTTTTTTCTGTTGGGCTACATACAAAGCTGCAGGCACACACAAAATTAGCAGCAACATTTGTTGGCAAAAACATATTTTAGAATTTTTTTGGCAAATTCGTTTGAAATAGTACTATTTACTATCTCCCAGCCTGAGCACAGGGCAGCATCAAACCTTACAACTCCTTACGTGCATTCCATTGGATTCAGAGGAGCCTGAATTAATCAGATCAGTTAAATGTCCATCCTGCTTCCCTCTTTATTTTCCCTCTTTAATTTCTTAATTTGTCATGGACGTGAATTAGTTGATGTAGAGCTCCACCTGTCTAATTTAATTCTGTATGGAACTTGTCATTTTAATGGAATAAGTGGGTACTATGCGTTCCCTAGACTGTTATTAGGGGAAAGAAATTGATTAGGAGAAGAATCGATAAAGAGGAACCAAGACCACAAAGAAAAAATTAAATTTTCTCAGCCCAGTGTTTGTTGCTATTTCTATGCATATGCACCCAGGGCATGAGACCTTGCTATGCTGTAGTTAGTAAGTTGCTATGTAGGTTGGTTTGTTTGTTATTAGTGTGAGTATTGATTAACCATATATTCAGCCTGGAAGCCTCTTCAGCTCTAATCAGTGGAGATGGATGTGGCCTGTCGCTCTGCAGTTCTGGTGTTGAGGGGGCCAGCCGAGTCATGATTACTGCTGCCGGCCATTACCTAATGGAACCTTCACTCTTCCTTTGTGCTTTACTTCTCTTCCTGTCTCTGAGTTTATCTCCTGCTTTTGCGTTTTTCATAATTTGCTACCTCTATCTGTCTTCTACACCCCCACACTTTGATCTACACTTTTTTGTCCCTGTTTCCCTCTCAATCAGCCAATCCCTCTACTGAAGGTGAGGACCAGACAATCCCTGACTCTGTCTCAGGAACAGGTAGCCTGTCTGCTAGCTAACGCCTTCTTCTGCACATTCCCCCGACGCAATTCCCGCAAATCAGAGTACTCCAACTACCCCGAGATCAACTTCTACAGGTAACACAACGGTAGCACAATGCACAGGTCAAACCAGTGGCAGTGCACAGCGACCATTCGCTGCAAAATGTATACAAGTGTCACTTTGCACCCCAGAAGTACATCCGTTAATATAGAAATAACACTCATGCTTAGTCAGTTAACATTAACCTCAGGGAAGAGCCGTACCCAAAACGAATAGCAGATCAAGAAGAATGTTCAACTGTAATTGATCAAATCTGAACTATACATTTTTCATGTATCATTGCATGCCATTGGACTGCGATAAAGTTAGGGATGCAACGATTGTAAAATTCTGGGCCAATACTGATACCCGATGTTTAAAAAAAAAATTTGGCCGATAGCTGATGCATTTTATTGTGTGTGTGAATAAATCTTTTATGCCGGGAACATATAAATCTTCACTGTAAAAAAATATAACGAGCTGTTTTATAGTCTTTATGATCTATCACACCATCTTTGAATGAGCACATATTAGATCATACAAATTTATGAAACAACGATGATTTGACGCAACAGATAAACATCGACCACTGCCATCAGTGAATGTCATCTTATTAGCAGATAGCCGTTGGTAGTCAAAAAGGTGAATATTGTCTGATACCGATTTACGGCCGATACATTGGTGCATCTCAATTTAGAGTGTATTATAATGTTTGTTGCATTAAAATAAAAGTAAACAACTTTTTTCCATAAGGGGGCACTACTGCCTTGAAAACACCTACCACATTAATTCAGTCTGTTGATTTGGATGTTGACATTTTGTTTGACTACAGATAGATAACCAGGCACGCGCAGAGGATGTTAGAGGGACATGGGGCCCAAATTCGTAAAAGGGCGCGCCAGTGATTATTGTTACTAATTAAATAAATATATACCTGGAATTACTACTTTTGTGACAGTGTTAAAGGGATATTAATATTTATGTATTTAAAATAAACACATGACTGAGATGATGACAATCCAGCATAATTAATGGTTATTCTGTTAGAAGCCTATAATCAAAATTATGCAGTTACTGTTTAAGTCCATTAGCCTGTATGCATGTATGTATAAAAATAATAATACTACTAATAACAACAATAATAGATTACATTTGATACAGCTTCTCTTTATAACCCAAAGCACCTTACAGTATGGAGCCTCTCTGTAAGACAACATTTAAACTGCTGTGGTGATGGGACCGTTCCTTTAAGTTCAGACTTGGATGTAAAAACTTGACCATATTCCACTGATTCCCACATTACTAGCAAAAGGTATAAATGTTAACGTTGGCTAGTTGGCACATTATAAGCTGCTCAGTAGTTAAAGCATAAAGCAGATACTTGTCGAACAATTCCTAAAGCATATCGGTATAAAACTAAAATTAACAGTATATTTATACTTCATTTGGCTACATACGTTACCTGATGTCTGCCTCAAACTAGCTCATCGCTCTCTGACTCGCCACTGTCAGGTGGATGCGTATTGTCTATGAGTACAATTTTGCCTGCGTGCGTTTTTCACCAAGGCTTCAGTGCTCGCCGCTGTGGCAAATAACCACGAGGGAAAGAAAAAGGGCCCTTCTCTAATAGGAGGGCAAAAGGGCAGGTGCTCAAGCTCCCTTTGAGGTCTACCTGTGCACGTGCCTGTAGATAACTATATATTTAATGTGCATTCTGATGTAATATATGTATTATTATATAAGCTATTCTCCAGTAATTAATGATCAGACAAAAGTTGGGCATGTAGAAAAGAGCAACCACAAGAAGAGAATGTCTTCTGAGTGACTTTTGACTGTCCTGTGAGGTGTGACTTCCGGAGGGGATACCCTCTGTTTGGAAGTTAGAATGTATCTGGGCTGTTTGTAGCACACACTAAGTGTGTCTATTGTACAAGTGCTTCTGTGGGTGGTGTTACTGTGTTGCCCGACTCAAACCCACTGGTGTGTTAAAACTTGTCAAGGAAAGCCTGAGTTTGCTGATTAAAACAAATGAGTGTTCTGATTCGGTCTGTTTTTAAAGTGCACAGCTATCCATCTCATCCATGTCTCTTCTTTTGAGATGGCTTCCAAAGATATAACCTATAACGTACAGTTGAATAAGATCTATGGCATAGTACAAAGGCTTTGTGTAGGTAGAGGATATCAGTTTATTTTTCTACTATTTGCCTGGCTTTGCTTTTTGCGTAGGTAAAAGTGGTACCTCAGTGGATCTAATGGTTTGTATAGCATTGCAATGGGCACTGTATGTGAGTTGAGTGTTTGGTTGGGTTTGCCTCCTTACAACCCAGTTATGCCTTTTGTCAAATTAAATAGTTGCTTGGAATATTTCACTCCAATAAAAATAAAAGTTGGACCCCTGTTGGATTTAGCTCAAACAACTGTCATTGTGGAATCTAATTGAAAATCAGATTATCCTATTAGTCCCTCAATAGGGCCTAGGTAAGATGCTGCTCAGCAGACAGAAAATTTCATCATGGGCAGGAGTATGTTGGATGATGGCATCTTTAACTGAATTTGAACTGGGCTAGTAAGTGAATTGTGGGGGTGGATAAACGGTTTCGCCTGTGTTCATTACTAGTACTGGGTACACAGGGAGCGAAGGCTCCTCCAGACACAAACTCTGGGTAACGTCTAGTTTTCAAATAAATTATACATGCCTCACTTTTTTCAAAACTCCTTGTATCTTCTTACGAAATGTTTTTTGAAACCCTACAATGCTTGCTGTAATGAGTTGGAACAGGTACATTGAGCAAATTTTCCAAACCTCTACATTTTATTCACCTTCTCCTCACTTTGACAATTGTTCATCAGTCCGATCTGCTCTGATGGGCACTATCTGCCTCAATATCAGCTATTGGTCCAGACTAAGAGCAAGAGGCAGTTTAACAATGTTAGCATTGATTTAGATTAGGGCTGACTCTCTTTTTGTCTTTGTACCTTGCCAATTCTACATAGCCCTGCTTTCACTGTCAGCATTAGTATATATAGTATAATTATATATATTAGTATAAAATATAAAATATAGAGAAAAAGAATAGGTATTTTGTAACAAGCCGTGGCTAACACAAGCACAGGATGGTTATTGGCTCTCCCTCTCTCCTCCCTTCCTCCTTGCCTGGTCGCCCCCTCCCTTCTAATTGAGTAAGTGTCCATCACTTTGCCTATTGGCTACAGTAGCTTTCTGTATTGACCAAGCATCGCAATCAGCTGATTGCTTTTTTTGCAAAAAATGTCAAGGTTTGTCCTCTGCAGGGTGATGGGTCGGTGAAGGGGGATCTCTTTGGGTTGAGGTTTTACTCGTATCTGAGATGAAGCAAAAATGGCTTAGAGAAGCAGACTCCGAAGGCCAGGGTTTAATTAGCTGGTTTGTTAGGACAGATTTTTACAGGCCAGTGTCTTACCCTTGCAACATGATTTGAGTTGGATGTAGTCACCTGGTTCGATACTAGTATGTAGCATGGTGGTCATCATTTTGCAACAATTTATTTGTCTTTTCTTTCCATTCTTAAAGGAACAATTTTATTTCTGATTGGATTTGATTTTGCTTATTGATTTGTCATTCAAAGACAACCATGTTTGGAGATCTATTTAGTTGGAGTCTCAGTGGCTAAGAAGTAAAAATGTGTTTGAGGAAAGAACAGTAAAAAACATGAAGTTAGTAAAAAACTAAGTTGACAAATTTTGACAGTTTGTTTTAAATCAACAAGCTTTTTTTCTCCTTTGGCTTTGAGTATGTCAGCTTTCCCTTTTCCCTCATTTTATTTATTACCCAAGCTTAGTGACAAGCAGGAAGAGTTGGGTAGTGAGTAAATGCTAGACAATGTTTATATACAGCTGAAGTCTAATAATAATAAGAATAATTAATAAAGAATAAATTTTATTCATATAGTGTTTTTCTGAAACCCAAAGACACTTCACAAGTCTGAAGTTTACACACACCTTTGCTAAATACATTTTAACTCAGTGTTTCACAGCTCCGGATATTTAATCCTTGTAAATTCCCTGTTCCCTGTTTTAGGTCAGTTATGAGTACTACTTTATTCTAGAATGTGAAATGTCAGAATAATAGTAAATAGTGATTTATATCAGCTTTTGTTTCTTTCATCACATTCCCAGTGAATCAGAAGTGTATATACAGTACTACAGAAGTATTATATACTACAGAACTTTACATACTTAGTATTTGGTAGCATTTCCTTTAAATTGTTTAACATGGGTCAAACATTTTGTGTAGCCTTCCACAAGCTTTTCACAATAAGTTGCTTTAACATTAAGTTTTAGCCCAATCCTCCTGATATAACTGGTGTAACTCAGTCAGGGTTTTAGGACTTCTTGCTCGCACATGCTTTCTCAGTTCTGCCCACACATTTTCAGGGCTTTGTGATGGCCAGTCCAATACATTGACTCTGTTGTCCTAAGCCATTTCCCCACAACTTTAGAAGTGTACTTGGTCATTGTCCATTTAGAAGACCCATTTGTTAACAAGCTTTAACTTCCTGGCTGACATCTTGAGATGTTACTTCAATATATCTGCATAATTCATCCTCATGATGCCATCTATTTTGTGAAGTGTATCAGTCCCTCCTGCGACAAAGCACACCCGCAATACGATGCTGCCACTCCCATGCTTCATTCTTCGTCTTGCAAGCCTCCCCCTTTTTCCTCCAAACATAACGATGGTCATTGTGGACAAAAAATTACATTTTTGTTAAATCATACTAGAGGACATTGCTCTAAAATATCTTTGTCCACATGTGAATTTCCTAAGCTGTAAAACAGGTACAGTCTTCTTGTGTATGTAAACTTCTGACCCACTGGAACTGTAATATAGTGAATCATAAGTAAAATATACTGTATGTAAACAATTGTTGGAAATATTACTTCTGTCACTTGGCAATACTGTTGTTTGTTAACATGAAATCTGTGTAGTTATGAAAAACCTTTTAATGACCGTCGCCTAATTTTATGTACACTTTCAACTCAAAATGTATCCGTCTGGTCTGCTTATAGTGGTGGAACATCATTATTCTTTCTCCGGCCTCTAGTTGGCTTTACTTCTTCAATTCCCATGACCAATGCGTCACTTTGTTACTTTCTCTCTATTGCTAGCTCTCTCCTTTTATCTATTAGACTAATTGTCCTTCAAACTCTATCTTTGTCTATTGCAAAAAAAAAAATCTTAATATTTGTTTACAGGAGTGTCCACCCTAGGGCTGTGCCATTGCTGAGGTAGATGGAGAGTGGGGAGGGAGAAAGAGGAAATCATAGCTAAGCTAACACAATAAAAGGCTCTTCACTCGCAAAGCTGTTTGCAGCTCAAAGCTGATGGTCTTATGTTTTTGTTCTTGACTTCCAAGAAACACTATGTTACTGAATAGTTTTGCTAATTTATTTTTTTCAAGATTGTTTGAAGGTTCGTCCCTAAAGAAAATAGAGAAGTTGAAAACGTTGCTCTGTTACTTCAGAAGAGTCACAGAGACCAGTAAGTCTATATGCTGTACCTTTTTCTGTTCCACTATATTGTTATCGATATAGTTAACAATGTTCTAATATTGCCTAGTCAAATGTTAAGATACTTAACTGGTCCCTTCCTACTATTCCTTCCTAGGGCCCACAGGACTGATTACGTTCTCAAGACAAAGCTTATGTAACCCTCCAAACTGGGAAAGGTACTTCAAATTCCCACCTCGTATTGTGTGTACAAATGTATTTATCCAACCACATCCATAACATAACAGCTAGTGGCATATTCTCCCTCTCATGGTTAGTGGAGTTTGCCTACAGTTCAGTCATAAAATAGACAGCATCTTAAGTGACTCACTTCAGTGGCTCACCTTTTTTATTTCACCTTTTTGCAATATTCTCAGATTTACTGATGATTGACTGCCTAAGGTGCATATAGAATTTTTTTTTATTTGGTCTAGATATGAAATTTTGCAGAGAGGTGTTACTGTAAGAGATGTACGCTAGACTAATATTGCAACTTGTTTAGTTGGGAAAACAGACATGGACTGTGAACTTTGGCACTAGATAAATCTTCATTTAATTACTTACTTTACCTGATTTAGTCAACTGTATTCTTTTAAAATGTTCCTCTCAGTTCCCAGACCCAACTAACCAGACTCCATATCAGCTGTGAGGGGACCATTGAGGCTGATGGATACGGAATGCTTCAGGTAAGATTTATTGCTGTGATAAAACACAAGCATATTGTCAAGATAATGATTAGGGATAACTGGGCTGTTAGGTGCCTGAATGTTTCCTTAGTCTCCAGAATGGCATTGGAAGATCAATGTGACTTTTCTAATTGCACAGGGCATAGTGTTCAATATCCATTATGCCAAAATACAAAGTGGGTGCTTAAGAAACCAATATTTTAGAAATAAGAGCAATAATGTTGTAAGCACCTTCCTTCCTCTTCATCTTTCGACGGTGAGTGCTGATATTTCAGAGTCTCTCCCCTCTATATCTTGTCATTGTGAAGCCACATGCTGTGCTTTACAATGCTTCATAAAAGGAATTTACAATACATTATCTTTATTAGAATAAGCCTTATTCTTCCAATTTCTCATTTAAGCAGGCCAGTCATGACATTTTCTCTCCATTTATGTCTCTGGTTGTCAGGACACTTTACCCTCAGCTCTCCTATGTCACACACAGTCTACATTTTGCCTACTTGCTTGGATGTCTGCTTTCTTTAACTTGTGTTAATCTACCTTTATATATTTTTTGTCTCTCTGTGGTCTTCAGTTCTTCACCACCACTTCTACTCTTGTACTCCCCTGTGTGTGTGTTGTGTGTGTTTTCCCCTGTATTGAGTGCTGATGGGTGCACGTGAGCATCTCAGAGGGTTAAGGGGTGGGGAAACCTAGGTCCTGGGGGTTGGTGAGGGATTCAGAGAGGGTGGCTAAGTCATCCCACAGGAGCTGTCAAACAGGCCAAGGGTCCAGCAGGCAGATTGACGTCTTCCACAGCATGGCTGCATTGAGCACTCAAGTTTTGATAGGGTGGCAGAGGGGTTGGGAGCTTGTTGTCATTCTGTCGGGGGGTGATTGAGAGGGGAGGTGAGAGGGATAACGTCTGTGGAGATGAGCCTTGGTGAGCATTGGAGAGGTTTATAAGAGGGGTAGACACACACACACACACACACACACACACACACACACACACAACACAACACACCCAGCAGATCAGAGTTTTAAGATGAGCTGGCAGTCTCTGGGCTCCAATAGACATGGTTGTGGGCCAGTGAGCACCAGCCCTGACAGGCTGCCTTAACGCCTGGCCCTCCGGCTCTCCTTGCATTGCACCAAAAACAGCATCACCCTGGATTTAGGTGACATTCAACACACACACTGAGAAAATGTGACTGATAGGCTAGTAGGCAGTAGGAGAAATCTCTCTTTGTTTGCGTTTGCCTGTGTCACCTTTCACTAGATTTTGAAATTAACTAGTTATCCTTACTAAATTGTTATGCCTGACCCTCAGATTGGTCTTATGAGGAGCATGTGTTTCCTTGTGTCTTATTGATGTTTGACATTGACAGATGTCCATGTGTGTATTTACTTCAACAACAAGCTGATTAGATTAGATGATTGTGCCTGGGAAACAGGAAGCTGTGTTGATAGATGGACATTAGTCTGTGTTAGAGGACCACTGTGGGTGGTAACTGATAAACACTCAATAATAGAGTTACTCATTCAGATGGGCTGGGTTCTGAGCTGTAAGCCAAGAGATGGTGCCTTGAGTTTTCCATTTAATTAATGTATTTATTTAGTTCAGTTTTCTTAATTTTCCTTGCTTTCTTTCTAGACGTCATAGCAGCCATTTTAGTTAGGATTTTTAAAGGCAAACCAAAAAAACTGAAACAAATTCAACATTTTGTGAAATTTGAAATTCATTTACAAATATAATAATAAACAAATTATTTGTAAATATGACTTGGTGAAATCTTAAACACGTACTACTGCACCTGTCATTAATAATGGTCAGAATGTATACTTACTGGCAGACAGTATATGGAATGAGATTTGTGCCAAAAGTCTACAAAAGTAAAATCAAAATCCAAAAACAAAAAAAGTTAAATCCAAAAGCAAAAAAAGACAATCCAAAAGAAAAACTAAAATCCAAATGAAAAATATAAGAAAACTATAAGCAAAACTAAAATCTATTATAAAAAAAATAGATAATAAAAAAAATAAACTAAACATATTATAAGTTAAATCTTACAAATTTATAGTTGTTTTTTATGTTTTTCATTTTAGTCATTTTAACCCGCTGTTTTCTTATGTGGGGTTTTGTTTTTTTTTGGTTGTGGATCTGTGTCTTTGCTTTTGGATTTTTTTTCTTTTTGGCACAAAAATCACATGAGGGCGGGGTTTAAGAGATGATTTCTATTGGCCCAGTGTAGTTGGAGTGACAGCTTTTTT
>JAVQIZ010139552.1:0-20871 GCA_036023535.2 Galaxias brevipinnis | reverse complement strand
TTACCTATATTTTGTAAGCTCCGCCCCCCCCCCCCCCCCCCCCCCACACACCCACCGAGTTTAACGTGTAGTAAGACATCGCTTAGTTTAGCATGTGCAACTCAACCATACCTCAATCTACTCCCATGATGCAACTCTTCAGTGTTTTAACATGAGACACACTTAGCATTTCAGATCAGAACATTAACATTTAGTTGGGGGCAGTCAGACTTCTATTTACATAATCTGGATCGGTTGTCAGCTTCTTAGCCCATAGCCATTTGTTTCAGATGTCCACATTTTACATTTGTAGATTCACAAGAAACTCAATTAACATCACATATGCATTGCAGACAAGTGGAGGTGTGAATGCAATGTTCAAACGTCTGTGCATGGCTCATGGCCGGCCAAAATGACTGTACAAAATAAATAATTGGCACATGGGATTGATTGGAGCGAACTTTCTCAAATGTTGTATATCAAGGTACCTTAGGTTAAAACAAATCATAGTACAGACTAGTACTAATAGATGAGATAACAGAGGATAATAGCGGTTGATTACATACAGTTGCACAATAAAATGTGTGTAGTAATGCTGGCAAATGCTCGGGCTTTTGTCATAATAGCGCCATCAAGTGAACGCTTTACACAGACAAAGTATCTGACTGACAACCTACTTGGTATCGTTTGTGCGTTTAAACTTTCCATCAATTTGATAACTGTTTTGTATAAGGCCTACGTAAAAATACATTTATTTTATCTTACATAATTAGACATGGGAGTTGCATGCCGTTAGTCAACTTGTGTAACAGTTAAATAATTCGAACAAACTTTGAGCTATGTGGTAATAATACAGCTGTCAACAAAATGTAAATGCTTTGCTTATAAGACAGACTCGGTGTGATTATAAGGTTTTGTGTTTTACCCAAAAAATAGTCGGGGTGAAATGAGGCGCACCTCGATCTTCCTACTTAGATAAATTGCTTAATTTTGAATGCATTTGAAATACCGTTCAACTTCCATAAATAAACATACTATGTTTTACTATTGTGAGGCATAGGATCGTCATTGGGAAAACATATCTGGACTTGGACTCTGGGGAGTATAATTATTTTTTCGCTGCCGCGTTTGGACTGGAGTTTCCTGCGCACGGGAATAGGTCAGAGCCGCAAGATATGGGAAGTAAAAGGAGTAATACACTTATCTATGTAGTTAGCATATTTAAAACTCGTTACAACCCAACGGTGCATACAAAGACATGATTCAGATAATCTGCATTGACGTGTGTAGAATAGGTACCTCTTGTCTTACAAAATAAGAAAACCCCTCCGGCAAAATTACTCCACAATGGCGTCTTTCATTAGTAGATCTAGGGCACTCAGGAAATTAAACTGGTTTAGAAAACTCCGAAATAGGGAAACGTTAAACGATTTGATAAACGTTGTTTGTTTAAGTATTTGACCTAAGTGTTAAAAAAGCTTCATACAGTGAAGATGTATGTTTAAAGGGCTGAAGCAACGCGCCAGAAGCAAATTCACATAGACGATCGCCTTCAGAGTGTTTGGCCAACAAGGTCGCAGTCTAGCCTATAGCTTACCAATCGGTTAAATAGAAAGACCTCACTTAAAACGGTCACAATCCCCTTAATAAAAGGTATAGTTATCGAACTACGAAGAATTTCCAGGAAGTGGTTAAATATTTTTTTGTAGGAACTGTAGCGCTCATCGACTGGCACATGCGTAAAAGCGGCTGCGCCTCAATGTCCCGTCTAACCAGCCTTAGAAATAATAGCAAACCAAATAAATCTCCTCTTACCTGAAACATATGTAGGCATAAAGTATCTTTTTCGGAACCTTTTCCTCCGAATTCTCCCACGATCTGCTTCTCGTCCTACACCAGTGAGAAATGCAATAGCTTGGCTAAGGTAGACAGAACAAAATACAGAGAATACTTGCTCCAGGGCTCCGAAACCCCTCAAGGCAAAGATCAGGATACAATTAGCTCATGTCTCTGCCCCAGTCTAAACCAATCTGCTGAATAAAACTCCCGAGCATAGGAGCAGATCACAACAGCATTGCGTCTGTCTTTCTTGAATTTATGTTGAATAAAATCGAATAAAGAAATCTTGCTATTTTTTCGGCAGATACAACACACTCACTCTTGCCTCCAACTTGCTTATTGCTTCCCTCTCGCACAGAAAAGCTGATTTTAATCGTTATGATTAGTTTTGATGTAACGTTCCCTGAGGCGATTTCTACAAATGGTTGGAGTGTTTCTCTGCCAAGGAGGAAAGCAGCAGATGATGATAATTATATAGATTGTTGGTAGAGTCCTTTGATTCTTTCCCTCTAAAACGTACAGGATATCTTGGCTCTGGTGTTTTCACGTAAATGGACACTACATGTTCATCATACAACTTGTTGATTACAACCAACTTTTCTAAATCAGAGGAATGTAGTATAAATGAAAATCAAGATTATTATTTTTTTGTCTCTCTCTGCTCAATTTAGCCAACCTCCCAAATGACGTAGTTAGCACAAATAAGCACTTGCAGCTTGCCTTGCACCAATCAAATCTGAATCAGTGCCTCAGGCCAATGTGCAAGCTCATTTCAAATGTTCAACCATGCATAATTTCTTAAAGATTGAGGCACTTCTTAAGCTTTTACAATCAAAAGAAGGGATGACATACTGCAAGTCTTTTCTCCTTTAAAACTGACCATAAGAAGTTACTGAATGTATGTGTGCAGTAATTACATATCACAATGCTTGTACTTACTGTTACTGACTACAAATCCAGCGTTTCTTTATTTGTAGCATACCTAATTATCCTCATTCCCCCTCAAAGTAACCAGATAAAGTAAAAGTATCCCCTCTTACGCCCCCTGCTGTTGAAAACTATAATTGCTCTGTCATATAAAACTTGAGGCAAATTAGTCTGATCACTTTTCACCATCATCCTATTTAAGTAGCAATATGATAAGAGCATATAGAACATTCGGTATTCATGATTGAAAATCATATAATTTGTATCTTATAGTTTTTGTATTGTATTCCTTAAGATGCAAGCCAACTTACACTTTGTGTTTTGAATAATGCAGATAAGTGTAATGTTGTGTATCGAATTTGAGTAATGAGGACCTTACCAAATGTTGGCCCAACTATAAAATAGTAATTAAGTTGTTTAATACCTCAAGCCATAGCCGTGTCCAGTTCATTAAATCTAATCTGTGTTTCTCGTAGCACCTTTATAAAGATGAGGTTCACAACTCTGCCTGCTGTCTAGGAAGGGCCGGGCATCCCTGCAGTCCATCCCAACCAGGGCACTTTTAGCTTTTCCACTGTTTGACCACCATGTCCCAGAGGAAAACAAACACAGGATTAAAGTGTTACCATGAAGTTATTTGCCCTGGAGGCTGGCGGCTGGCTCACAAGCACCAAGCCTTGCATTTTCTATTTTTCCCTCGCTGCACTATTTTTTTTATTTTTTTATCTTCGCCATCAGGCTGACAAACTGTAGCAAACAGAGAGCACCCCCAGGCCTCTAAATCTCATACCTTCACCATTTTCCACACAAATGGAGTCAAGTCATAATGGGGTCCTCCCGCTTCAGTATTCAAGATCTGCATTAGAGGTTTAGAGGCTGCTGCAATCCAGCTAGTGGTGCTATCTGAATGTGTTTTGGAGTTAAGGCCAAAGACAAGCCATTGTTCTCGTTGAGGACTTGTGTTGTGTTTGGACCTGACTCTATCCGCTTCAGCAGCAACAGCAGGAAAGCTCTGACGGAGCTCTAGTTTGGTGGGCAAATTATCCAAATTGGTTGCAGATGTTGGTTGCCCTGAACAGCAAGCGCCAGGTCTGTATGACATCATAGCCCGGTTTATGAATGTACAGTGGAGGGATCGGTTTCCAAGTCTCTGGAAGACCTATTCAACCAGGTCACCTCTGCAAACTGACAGCAATGTAAACG
The DNA here is from genome assembly GCA_036023535.2 of Galaxias brevipinnis. Lineage (NCBI taxonomy): Eukaryota > Metazoa > Chordata > Actinopteri > Galaxiiformes > Galaxiidae > Galaxias > Galaxias brevipinnis. Next base: position 16,923 of record JAVQIZ010139552.1, on the reverse strand, counting down.
CAATTACAAATTCAACTATTCGGTTACTTTACATTTTATTTATCTTCCACTCGGGACAAATAACCGCAATAATTTTTTTCATGCAGGGGAATGGAACTGCCATTTAGTCATTCAATTCCGCCTGAGCCTTTGATCTCTTTCAACGTGGTGCAGCCCAGTCTTCTGCATGGAAGTTACACTCGCACAACTAGACATTGTATTGATTTCGGGTGGCCTTATCATTCAGTCATCGTGCTTCATCACATGGAATGATTTCCCCGAGTGTTCCCCTTTCCACCTAACATTCCCTGTATTAACTCATGAAATCTGTTGGTTTAGCTGTAGACCATGTTAATGACTGTGGAGCTGTATTCACCACACCCCTGTAATGGCCCGTGGTTATGTAAGGGAGTGGGCTGGATAGGGAAAGGGCTGTGATTGTTCCAGAATCTGACTCAATCTGCCCTGCAGGCCTGTACAGTTTAGGGCAGGAGTTTTTCATCAAACAGTATTTCTGGCACAGCACATTGCAACTTTGGAGGTAGGCACCATTTAATCTGATTATGCTTTGGTTAAGCAACCAGGTTGGGTTTTAGTATACAGTCAAGGACTAAATACAGAATATAACTGAGGGAATGCCTTGGTGACTCGCTATAAGTCAACGACACTTTGCTTACACACACAAATGTTTTCCTAGTTCTGCTCTTCAAAAATAATGATTTAAAAAATGCACCGTTGCTCAACCCTTTAACTTGACTGATTTATCTTTATAATTGCATGTGCGATCCCAGCTGCTGCTGCTGCCCACACCTTTGTTATCCTAAACAGTATGGTGTGATTACCGTGGTCTCTCTCGACAGTGCCCAATACTACCACCGCGCAGTCGCCCACGCGTACAGTAGAGTGACCCTGGAGGAGTGGCGCTCTGGATGGGACCCCTCTCATTGTCACTCATGTCAGCAGCGACCCACTAGGTGCGGGACTTTCCTCCCAGCCAAAAATGCAGCCACCCCACCCGCCCAGTGGACAGGGGAGCCACTGACACCACAAGAGAAGAGACAAGAGGAGGGGCTGCTCGGGAAACGCTGGAAGGCTCCAATAAAATGTAATCCCATTATATGGTTCCCACTAGAGGGCAACAATAATAAAAGTTTCCCTAATAACACGGGCTGAGCGGACCCAAATGGAAAACAGCTCCCGCGGTCAAGTCCCACAATCGCACATATATCCTGTGATTAGGCCAATCGCTGATGGGCCCCATTACACCGCCAGGCCTGGCCAATGTGGCACGGCGGCAAAGGAAGAGTTAAGCCAAACAAATGTGTTTCATCAAACTGGGGTTTGGGCTGTTCTGCATAAGAGCGAGGGAATGAGGTGGGGAGGGGGGGGGTGTTGGTTATAGACAGTGAGGGAATGTGGGGGTGGGAACTCGGAAGCAGGGCCCTGAGGAAACCAATCAGAAGTTCTCCACCCTCTCTTCCTGCTGTCGAAGCCACCGGAGTCTCAGGTGTGCACTTCACGGGGCTAATGCCGCCTCGGCGCGATTGTTTGTGTTTGCCTAATCTGGGTTTTGTAAATTACCATTTTGGGAAAATGAAAGTTCAATTACTGGCGCACAGAAATGGTAATGCAGAGAAACGGCACCAACAGGAACACAGACTATTAGTTTAGGTGGCACGCCCCAGATGGCATTGGGATATTGGTATACTTTCTAACTGGCTCAACAGAGTCAACCAAATGCCCTCTCTGTCCTCTGCATACGAGGAAGATTGTCTCTTGTGAATGGGATTTGATCTATTTCAGGTGCTTCCTAGCGACATTCCAAGTAAAGGAACAATTGGATATGAAGTCTGTTGCTAATGTTAACCGAAAATGGCAAACAGTATGTTGAGACTGTGCGCTGACACAAAACCTCATATTTGTGATATTTGATAACATAATAAATGCCTGGGTTATTCAGTTTCTCTGCTGTCTCAAACAGATGCAGGGAAAAATTCATCATAAGCGACAAGGTGAGTGAGGAGATCCATCATATTCTCTAGACAGAATGAGTTATTAAGTGAGCCAATGTAACATTGTTATGAAAGCCGGAGTAACAAAGGGTTATTTATCTCTCGTTGTGTGTACGTGTGAGTGCGTGTGTGTGCGACCGTGTGTGTTTGTATGTCTGACAGAATCAGAGAGAAATCGAGAGACAGAGTGTGTGTCGCGTTCCTTCCTGTTCCTCTACCAACCTCCAACCCCAGAGCCGCAGACTCAAGGCGGTTTCCAGAATCAAACAATTTCACGCAGCTACTGGAGGAGGAAATGAACTGAGCCCAGAGCAATAATAAAATTATACAAATGTTATTACAGACTCGCCTGCTACTGTCCTACTTTAATTCAAATTTGGGCACTCCAGGCACCGCTGGTGGCAGAGACCTTCCTGAATAAATCAACATTAGCTTACGTCTAAATTATTAAGGAAGTGGGAGACTTTCTTGTTTATTGTATGAATTATTAAGCAAGTGTTTAACGCTGTTTTTCTTCATGAATCCCCAAATATTAATTGCTAATGATCTTTAAGGTGTGTGTTTTATGTTTAGCCCCCTCAGTTGTATGCTGTAAGGGATTTAACATTTAGAAGTTTCAAATTGGCAAATACTACATACAGGACAAAATTTACTTTTTTTAGTGCTTTGTAATGAGATACAGCTTGCGCTTCTATATAATGCAATACATGCTTCTTGAGCAAGATTTACACCTTATTGCTGTGTTTTTTTATTTATATGTATGGTAATGTATGAAGGTCTGCTGATCAATATTTTTCCAGCTATAGGCATCAAATATGTATTTATATATGGTTTGCAAGTAATTAGGGATTTCATAATTCAAATGTTGTTTTATACAAACATTTTAAGAATAGTCTAGAATAATTGTTTTCTTCCCATTTGTACTCAATGTGTAAAATGTCAAAATTGTCATCTGTGTGTTCAAAGATCCCATTTAAAGCTAACACTTTTGAATATTTCACCTGTTCAATAGCTTTCAGATTCACAGTGTGTACACAAGCTAAACATCAGAATCTAAAACATGCATCCATGTCAAATATAAAAGCAATATACTTGAAGTCCTAATAATGTAAAGAATGCAATCCTTGTTTAACACATTACTGCCCTTTATTCAAACGTTCAACGCACCTCTCATTGATACGGACATGATCAATACCATTAGGCCTATCCTGCTTTCAACATGTCTTTTTCCCTGACAGTGAGATGAGCCAGGCCGACACATTGGTTTAAAGAGTGTGCACTCACCTCTTTCCCGTGAGGAAATGGTCGATACATGCAGTCTCAGATTTATGTGCTCTTTATTTGTGTCCTAAAGATGATGGAGTAGTAGCTGAGGGTGTTGGCCTCTAGTCAGTCTCTGAGAGGTGAATATGACCATACGTTAGAAAATGACAGGAGACCGACTGCGTAGTTTAAACGCGTTTTCCTTTTCAGTTCGATAACACTTAATATTTGTGATAGTGAGTCATATCGAGTGTATTTTGGATTTTGAAGATAATGAGATTCCCTGGAATAAAATCAAACTGCTTCTCACCTTGTTCTACAAGTCAAAGTTCAATACCTTCTGATCCAAGGCTCGTGGCTGCCCTCCTCTGGCCGAATTGAAGCACATACAAATCCTCAATCATGACCACCTCATAAACCGAGTAACCACAAAATGGCCAGTAGATGATGCTGTTGCTAAACAACTTATCCTCCAGGGTGTCGGGGATGAAAAAAGGTAATGGGGGGAGGTGGGAATCCTATAAATAGCAATGTTCCTGCATAATGTAAACACAAAAGGACGACCATTTGGCTGCTTTTAGCCCAACTTTGGCACAATCATTCAGTCTGTTCTGTCCCTTTCACTCCACTCTCCATGGAATATGAAATTGAAATTCCTGGCTCCAATGATTGTGCACTTGTTCTGTCTTTAAATGTGGATAAAATGTGAATGTGATGAATCACAGGTCTTTTGTGTGACAAAGGGGTGCCTTTTCCTGTCGTTTTGGTGCATGGAATAAGTTGCTCTGTCAAACTGAACTTGCTTGCTTTAGGATCAATTGTCTGGTGTTAGGGAAATAAGATCTTCATGTGGAAAAGGCCATCCATCTTTGTTGTGGGCTTATTTCTTTCCAAGTTTAGTGAAAAACTGCCAATAAATGTGATCCAAGTTTAATGGACAACAATTCTTTAGTTATCTTTGCAAAACCTTTTTGAAGACAGATGTTGAAATGTTTGGGATAAAAGAGCCCTCGAGTATGCAGATAGTTTGCTAAAACTCTATAGTATTAAGTATAACTTACAAATCATAAATAAACACAAATCATAAATGGACAGACAAATACTAGGACCTGAGATTAAAACCTTTATATTTACACATTTCACAATTTTTTTATTGAAGAATGGCAGTAGCAAAACTAAATCATATTCTGACTTTCACTTAATGCAGTTTAGTTATGTTAAGGTTAAGTTTCATATAAAAATGCAAATACAATTCCCAAAGCATGCTTACACCAATCAAATTACAGATCGATTGACTTTTTCATCAATTCATAAATAATATGTATTTAGTGGAATCCCAAAATGTAATAAAAAATTTAAAGAATCACAAAAAAAGCAGAAAGAGAAAGCATAACAAAAACAATGTCAAATGTAATTCTTACATTCACTTCATATTTTTTTGGAGCAACAAAACAAATGCAAAGAAACGTTAAAACTAAAATAGCTAACACAAAAGCAAAGATAACGTACAAACAAACAGCCACACAATCACAACTGTAGTGTTAAACACCAAAACACAACCTGATTTTCTGGCTGTTCTTAAGACACACACTATGAAATGTCTAGAAAGAACATTTGCCATCAAACAAATATTATGAAGTGTCTTTTCCCCTGACCAACATACACTGAGAGCAGGGAGTAATACCTACAAAAAAACACACTGACTAAAACCCAGCTCAGTAGACACGTTCTGCATGGCATGGGACCTCTAACGTACTTTGGGATCAGAGAGAAAATCGTCCGTGTCATCACATACATACGTGCACCAAATGTGACAGTAATCCTAAAATAACAAGGCTGAGGTTTTCCCCACCACATCCCAAATATGGGCGTGATGACCCGTCATGATTGGATGACCTCCACATAGTTCCCTGACAAAACATATCACAGGCTATTGTTCCATTGGACACACTGCACAGTACGTGCCTGCTCGTACAGCAGGCCCACACACTTTAGACCCGAGAAGATTTGGTTTAGAGATCTCATTGGATAGACCAGAATAGATTCATTTGGGTACCTGGATACTTTAAATGGACAATGGCCGCATTTGGTCAGAATAACATCTTTAGATAGAATACACTTCCTCAACACATGAGTACGCCTGCCTGCCTGCCCTCAGAGAAAGAACCTTCTGCCGGTGCACTGCTCCAGGGGGTTGGAGTCTTTGGAGAGTGGGCTGAGGCAGTGCCCCCTACAGGTTGGTCTCCATCTCCAGGGCCTTTGTTAGTCATACCGGTGACAGCACCTCTCCCCTGGCATTGCGGTAGGGGTCCTTCCTCTCGGCCTCGATGGTGTGAACGGAGCCCGACTTGATCATCAGCTCGTCGGGGTCCCCCGGGTATGGGGCACCCTCCACCTCATTGTACTTGCCGGCGTTGTTCTTCTGGAAGACCTGCCGGAGCCTCTCCTTCAGCTCGGCGTTGGGGCAGTAGAGGTACTCGTAGAGAGCCGCCGCCAGGATGCCGCCGAGGACCGGGCCCACCCAGTACACCTGCACTCGGAACAGACCCTGCTCCGTCACACAGCCTCATCTCACTGTAGACCCATTAGAAACCGTTGCACCGTTGACATGTCTTTACGACGTGTCTTTATGGCATGTCTTTATGGCATGTCTTTATGGCACATGGTACAAATGACCAGCGCTGCTGGACCCTTTATCGAACAAGGTTAAGCAAAGAGCATGAGCTATATTTACGATCACCCAGAGCACGGCCAGGTTTGGCTTTGCCAAGTAAAACATCTGAGAAGACTGCCAACTAGTAGTAATGCCATCACACACATACACCACAGACGCATGCACACACCATCCAACACACTGCACCGTGCTGAATGAAAATGCATTTGGGCATAACCCCGTGACAAGGCACCACCCATAGGATCTACTCCTGCATCACAACCATAACACTAGATCAAATCTTTCGTCTCTTACACAAAGTTGTCCGGAAGGATACCGTGACGAATGCTAATGGCGAGGCGCTGTGTTAATCATGTTCCAGCCGTGTCGTTTTACTCCGGCTGTGTGTTTGGGTTCAGAGCACTCGCTCCATTTAGTGAGGAGGTGAAGTTGTCCTTGACTCCGACACAAGATTGGATTCTGCTTTGCTGTCCGGACGAGGCTCTAGGTCTTCGACCTTACTGGGTTTCCACATGCCCTACCCCTATCTGGCGCTCACCCACAGACCCCCCAGTTAATCATTAGTGCCAGACTCCTAGACTCCCCCCGCGCTCCCCCCATGCCATCGGACGCAACTTCAAACCTTGAATTAGAGCAATTTGAATATACTTAAACTAAAAACGCTGTAATACAGCTTGTTACAATGGCAGTGTTGCTAATAGCCAGTGCTGGCAGAGACATAGTGAATTACCACTATTGGGAATGCCATACACATTATATATTATACCTCTATAGGAAGTCCAGGGGTGATAACTGTGTGCTTGGTATCTTACCCAATGGTTCTGGAAGTTCAGCATGACAACGGCGGGTCCAAAGGAGCGGGCAGGGTTCATGCTGGCGCCTGTGAAAGGTATCTAAAACACAAAGGACTTTGCTGGATTACAACCTAAATCAATGATCACAATTCAGCGTTTTTCTTTAGTTCAACAGCGATCAAGCGTCGACAGAAGTTTGAATACTGTTCGTCTTTGGGATAAACAGTGGCACAAAATGTGCTTAGTCATCATAATGTAAAGAGGTAGATAGTAGTTGGTCCCAGTTGCATTCATATGTTCCACATGTTGTTCCCCTAGAGACAGGTTGCTATGCAATTGGTCTCCATGGAGGCCAAGGCCGTGGTTGAGTGTGAGAGATGTATGTCTAACCCACTGTTCATAATGGAATGCCCAAAGGCACAGTTATATATATGCAATTTTATGTTCCTGATTTGATTTAGTACATCATCTACACATAAAATCATGCTCCACATTTCCAAATGTCGTTCAACATGATGAAAGAAACTAGTTTGTTGGGCATTCTTGAAATTTGTGACTATTACTGCACTCTATTTGTCAATGTACATAGAGCGTGTCTATTTTTCTACTGCTTGTACTATTTGTACTATGCTTAACATTGTTAACCTCTATAGACAGCTCACCGCAAATAGGTGTCCTATTGCAACAGAAAAGCCGATGGCAAGGCCGGCAGAGCCCTTGAGGTCTGTGCGTTTGGGGTCACACGTGGCAAAGACAGTGAAAACCAGCTGGAAGGTGATGAGGAGCTCCACCAGCAGGGCAGGCCCGACTGTGATCTTGGGGTTCACCTGGGAGAGAACAGGAGAGAGACAAGGAGCTGTGGAAAAACCAGCTTGAAACGCTACTGAAAGTACAGGAATTTTTCTGCATATAAAATAATGTCATGCGTAATATTTATTCAATTCACGAGTCATACAAGTGGATCGTTTTGTCATTACAAATGAGACGACAGCTAAAAGCATGAGTCGCTCTGTACCATGGTGACTCCGAGGGCCCCTTGGAGTGTGGTGGGAGTGACCAGGGACAGGATCCCGGCCCCGCTGATGGCCCCCAGGCACTGGGCAGCCACGTAGAACAGCCCCTTGGCTAGACTCAGCTTCCCCGTGACCACCATGGCCGCTGTGACCGCAGGGTTGATGTGGCCGCCGCTGATGTGGCCAAAGCACTGCACCATGGTGGCTATGCTGAGGCCAAAGCAGAGGGAGATGAGGACCAGGTCGGCCGGAGCCGGGCTCTCCTGCCCCGCGCCCCAATTGATGGTGGAGCCCAGGCCGAGCAGGACGAAGATGAGGGTGGCCAGGTACTCCCCTGACACGGCCCTCCAGAAGTCCTTGGTCCAGATTCCCTTGAAGGCTACCATTATGCTTTGACGGCACCTCCTGGCAAGAGTACAGTAGCAAAACGATTGGCCCAGCTGTTTTATTTCTGGCAGGCCCAGATGGAAATATACAGAGCGATATGAGGCTAGCTCCTGACTACACCTTCAATAACCCCACCAGGGAATACAATTCCAAGTGCTAAAATAAGCAGTCATGTTAACACTGGAGATTGGAGTGAAACAGAACAAAGTCGTACAATAAATTCACAAAAAGAGGCGTTTTGTTGTTCTCGCTCAGCTAACCCTGGACAGAGAGGAATGAGACGAAAGAGAAGGATTCAAAACTTTGGAAAAGTAGAACAACTATGCATTCAACAGAATTCAAAGTGGACTAAATATTTAAATAAAGTCAGCAGTAGTTGACGAGACTATTTGGCGACACGTCGCACACAAAATATTGCACAAACTACAATATGATATTTTGTGTTTCTGATAGTATATTTACTATCTTACTCAAAGTAGAGTAGTGAGTATAAATTTTGCAAAAAAATTAAATAAATAAACATCCATACTTTCTTACCAGACACTACATGATCTCCCTTTCCCAGCCTCCACAATTCCTTCTTTCTCTTCATTCATTGTCCAGGTGAGTCTACAAGAAAGAGGACTGCCCTTCTATCACCACAACATACACAGAAAGTTCCAACGGTTCTACTTACACACAAGCGGCAGTCGGGTGGCACTGAGAGAGCGCGCGTGCGGATGCGAGGGTGGAGGGGTGCTCGGCTGAATGGGATCCACACATTGTGAAAGGTGGACCGCTTCCAGGAGCTTTATTGGCTCACTAAGTGGGCATCACCTCCCCTGTGAGACGGAGCAGGATGCTTTCTAAGGAGGAGGAGGAGGAGACTGTGCGGTTCAGTCTCCACCCACAAGCTCACTCCTGCAGGATTGCAACAGTTCATCCTTGTGCTGAGGACTGGAACAACAACATCACCAAATGTACCCTTTTATTGCACTCAATGTTTCAGTGTTATCAGGAACGCATGATCAGAAAAAAGAACGGCAAAGTCACTTTTTCGGTTGAAAAATAATGTCCACCTCTGCCATAGTGCTGGTAATGACAAAATATGGATCAAATCATAGAAATATAATCTGCAGCAACATTTTAGTTTTGGTAATCTGTCATTTGTCAGAATTTGTAATCTACCCAACTCCTGTCGCCTATTTTCCCACCCAGAGATCAACCTCTACATCCAGACGTTTTCTTCTTCATGAGTGTTGCTGTGAATAGTACATTCTATGCTACATGATGTCACATTACTCTCACTGTTCCTTGTCAGTTGTTGAACTGGCTAGGAAGTATCCATCTTCACATTCATTCATATCCACACTGACACCACTCTGACCAGACACTACTATTGTCACTGATTAGGACAATGTGATTGGACATCTATAAATCCAGCATATCACTTTAGCCGCTATCTTGGCACAGAAGCAGCCAAGAGCTGGACCGAGATTGAACCCAGCTGTCAATATGACATGCATTACTATACATTTTAGTTTACTTTAGTCAACACACTTTTCTGTGATGTTTTGACATTTCCTATTTGTCTGTGTAATTTCTAATCGTGAAATGCTTGTTTTCCTCAACACAATCATATGGAAGCTGGCAAGCAGTCAGGCAAGCAAGTCAATCAGATTAAGAAGCTGTGCGCAATCATACTGCATATGCTTGGGAAAGAAATGAAATCACATGATCCCTTTGAGGTTGTGTGCAGATAAGAGTCGGCTGGCTATGCTTACGTCAGCAATCAAACAAATGCTGGAGGAATAATGTTTTTATCAGTCAATTTCATTCCAAATGTTATTCAGTGTGGACAGAAGGAATCTCAAGGTCAATTCTACAGAGTTGCAGACATTTTTGCAGCCCTTCAGATAGAACAATTAATTATGTATATGTTGTTTATTGCATATAATTCCATTGAACATTCATCGCTTTGAAATTAAATGTTTTACCTATTTTTGAATGAATCAGGGACATAGTAATGCACTGACGTGCATGAAAAAGGCAATACATTACAAACTGGGGACTATAAAAAGGTAACTACTTCCTATTAGTGACCTTGGCTAGAAAAACAAAAGGATCTTAACGTAACAGTTGGATTACTTTCAGGCTATGGTTTGGTAGGGTGGTCGCGTGTGTGCATGTTAATAATTATTAACAACATCCTTTGTGCCCTTCCTGTTCTGTTACACAATAGTGCTGTTCAAAATACCATATCCTCAGGGTCAAAATATACTGTAAGACATCAAAGAGAAAGCAGTGGAGGAGACTTAGATGATATGGAGATTATATCACTAAACGTTGTGGTCACTTTTGCTTGTTGAATGTTGTGACATGTGCTTGCCACAACGTTAGCTAATGTTGATTACAACAATCGGTTTCAATCGTTTTTTTTGTTTTTTTTGCCAAGTAACGTGAAAACTGCAGCTTGTTGTTATTCAGCCCAGAGTGCTGGAATAGAATAAAGCCAGTTTAATTATTTCACAAATTCTATTCCACTGTGATCCGTCCAGTAAATACATGTGAATAAGGAATACCCAGCCATTTTACGAACATACCCCCTCCCCAACACCACACCATTAATGTAGTTGCCTCAAGCCACTACGACACGTACAACTCAATAGATGATTGACTAACAGGGCAGCAAGAGGAATTCTTAACATTACTGTAAATACTTACCCTGCCACTGTTGGGATGGGCCCAGTCAAAGAAGACATCATCAGAAATGTCAAAAGAGTAGAATTGCAAAGGCCACCGTGAAGCTACACTGCTGTGATCTTCATTTGCCTTCTAAAAAGTCTATTTTTAAGCTAGTAACAAACGTATATAAATACGTTATGTTGGCCATCCCATATGGATATATCCTAATGCTATTGGAGATTAGAGCGTTAACTGAATTATTTGGAACGGGTAAAGCACTGAGTTAGACCATCCATTATAACATTTTCAATTCTACTGTATAATCAAATAGGATTCTACAGAAATATGTTTTTGTCTGAGAAGCACTAAGACTTTCATGGGGCGTGGTTGAACACACCTTCTCTGTTTAGTTTTCATTAGTTTCACCTGTCTTTGTTAGTTGCATTGTTTCCACCCAGTCTAATTTATGCTGATTGGCTCTTCTGTGTTTCAGTTCATGTGCTTAGCTGTGTCTTGTTTGAGTTGTCCCTGGTCCGGTCATTGTTAAATGTTGCACGTGGTATTGCCTCCTATATTCTTGTCTTTGAGCGAGCACTACAAAGTACTTTCAAATATGCCTGGGTTTGGGTCCTACTCTCCCTTGACTGATCGTGACAGAATGGCCGGACCAAAAACAGACCCAGAGATCGCAAGCCATCCTGGAGAAGCTCAAGGCTTTTCCCAGGCCTCAATTCCAAGTCCAGGCCCCTGCGCCGGCCCCAACCCCAACCTCTCCCGAGCTCCAGGTCCCGGACTCCCCCTGGCTCCCCTCTCCCTTGGCTGATCACAACAACATTTCATTTAAGGGAGGCAGAATTTCTGTACAAAGCTAAGCTATATAGTAATGTATGTCTTGAAATGCTTTAGTTAAGCAGCAGGACTATATAATTAAGCAAACAAAGGTATGTAGGTTTAGGTCCACAAACAAAATAAAAAAATATTTATAATGTGCCAAACACTTGGTTGTAAGCTTCTGTACACACAGGTTGTGGCATAAGCTCTGTTCATGCATCCTATTTCATTAGACCCTTCAGGCGTACCACAGATCAGAGGAGTCTCTAGTTCACTAATTAAAAGCTTGCCTTAATTCTTCAGATTTGCATTTGTGTGCTTTACTCAGGGAGTCCAATTAATCAGTGTTGATTTAAAAATGAGGACTGTTTGATTTGAGAAGTACCCTCCAGATTCTGCAGCATATGTTTGGGTTGCTCAGCTGTGGTTCAATATTTCTAAAATTGTAGGTCCTGTTGTAGTACTTACACCTGACGGATGACTCCTATGTACAACTGTAGCACTCTACAATGTAAAGCGCTATTAAAATAGTATTTCTTCTTCTTCTGCAATAAAAATTACTTCTCAATATGAATAATAATTCATTATTAGTGGAATAAGTGATAGGTGAGAAACATTGTCTCTTTTTTGTTTACAAGGCATTGCTGGGAAAGTTATCTTTTTAACCTTACTTCACATTTAAAGCACAAATTCAGTAGTCAGAGGACACACAGGAATACAATAGCCCTTGAAAGCCCTAAAGTGAAAACAAAACATGATAAATCGGCGTTAAATTTTTTTGCATCAGATTAATAGAACAAGATTCAGCAGGTATTGAAATTAGAGCAGTTTGTTTCTGTTGAACAATTTAATCTATTATTGGAGGATTTGGGAGTTCAAAGTATTCTTGATTTGCTTAAAACTTAAATATTGTACTGTTTTTGTAAATATTGTTACACATTTTTATTTTTTGCTAGTTTCCTTTGTTATTTATATATTTGCCTTTAACCAGGGCACTGCTGGGAAAGAGACTTGTTGACTTCAGTTTTACCCCTGTGTAAATAAAATAAATACATTTTAAAAAAAGTAATGTATGTCTACTAAACATTAATATATGATGGTGACTGCTTTTTTTGCATTATTTAGCATTATTTTCACTCATGTAAAAGTGAAAGGTGGACATTTTATAACATTTGACCTACTTCACTGTTCTGTCAATGTTGGAGGTAGAATTTGGACAGCGTACGGTAACAGGCTGTCCTGCATCTCCACTTTTTTCAGCCAGCTTTCCAGCCATAGCCAAAAATGCTGTTGGGCATAACATAATTATACATGCTGCCTACAGAGTCTCTGCATCGACTCGCCGTGACACTGTCTGAATAGGTAACAGTTGTTGTACCGATAAATAAGGTAAATAAGCCTGTTTGTACTTGAATAAACCTGAAATCGTAGCACCAGATGCTTGTCCATCCATGGCCACATGTACTGGTCTCGCATTCAACCGCAATGAATAATCATCTTGAATGAAATGATACAACGCTTGAAAGCAGTTCAAACGACCGGTAAATATTTGCACCAACCGCGGTCAAGCAGCATCGGTCACGTCTGGTTGACGGTCAGGCCCAGTTCTTTTGATGTGGATTTCCTGCTGAGTGTTATAGTTCTAGCTGAACACTTACTGCTACCCTGCACTGTGCCAAGTGATTTTCTTACGCATGGAGGAGAACCCCAGCATTGTCAAACGCACCACTGTATGTGTATTGACATGGGGCCAAATGGGCGGCCCCCACCACGAACCATGAAAGAGACTTGAAAGAGAATATGGAGTATGATTGTGATTGCGGGTAACGAAGGATATGTGAAGGTCCATTCATAAGAGAGGAGAACCTCACTCCATAATTGACCCTGGGGACAATAACAGACCGTTTTTTGTCACATCTGGTCATCATGCTTGTTGCATGCTGGACCAATAGACACTGTATGTGCACACCAAGTTGTGTAGACACACACACCCTTACTACCTCATCTCTCTCTCTCTCTCTCTCTCTCTCTCTCCTTCTTTCTCTCTCCTTCTTAAAAGACCTTGAGATAAGTGGACTGCTGGATAAAAACAACTTGACAGGATCCCATTTTTTTTCTCTCCTATACTGCGGGGAGAGAGCACATTCCCTCTAAGCTTCATTAGGCCCATTTAGTCACTCCGGGAGCAGGGTCGGCCTCCCAGCATGGGGTTCCCTACCCCCGGATGAGCTCGGCCAAGCAACTGGTAAACATTGTGCGTCTAGTCCGTATTTACTGTAATCCCTGTCGGCAATGCAGTGCAAACCGCAGTGTTTTTTTAATATATATAAGCGATGATTTCCCATTCACATCTGTTACTGAAGAACTGAGTAGAATGACACAGCACTGCATCTAAAGATACAACATATATTTTGTACAATGTTCGGTTGATTTGGTAGCCAACTCAAGTGGACAGCCCAGACACTCATGTGACAGGGTAGATCGCCTCATGGGCATCATAAGGACCATCATCTGCTGGGGATTTACAGCTGACCCCTTCACCCCCGCAGTTCGCTCGTGAAAAGGCCGGCACCCTGTTCCTGACATATAGCCACGCACGCATTCACACACGCACATCCATTCACACACGCACATCCATCCTCATGTGCACATCCATTCAAACGTGCACATCCATTCACAGATGCACATCCATTCACACACATGCATTTCCTTCTATCATTATCCTCTTAACCATCATTTTCATAAACATCATCCTCTAATAGTCAACAATAAAGTATAGAATCTTTTAGTGTTTGTCCACTGTTTCACCTGGTGTAGAGTTGAATGTCTCTTTTTAAGGGAACTATAGCCTTATGCTAACTGTGCCATGCTCTTCGGGTTAGCGCTGTGGGAGATATTGCCCTGATCCAGAAGCAGCCAGTGCCACTGACCGTATCAGAACTGAAATGCAGTGATCCAAACCTCTGAGAGCAACGTCCTATAAATATCTCTCTGCCCAAGCAACAAAAGCAGTGACGAAAGGCTTCTGTTGACTTTTCGTCCTTTTCGTCATCGGGTTTTCGGACAAGAGGACAAGCCCTCGAGGAGGGGAAAAGTGTTTGCCTTGAGCCAATGTTTGCAGTCAATCAGAGTTTACAGGGCCGTGGACCCCTGGCCTTCGGGGCCCTTGACTGGACCCCCAGGAGAGAGTCCGTCCATAACCCCCCCCCACCACCCTGCTCTCTCACCCCTCTGCTGTGATTCACGACCTCGCCTCCCGAACCACAGGTCACCGGCGGTGGCTCTATTAGGCCTTGTCGTTCCTAAGCAACAGTAGTGCCCCCTTGGGGGGGCTGGGCTCCCAGGGACACTCCTGCTGCTGACAAGACCTCCACCGCCCTCTCTCTCGCTCTCACACACACACACACACACACACACACACACACACTATCACGGTCTATTGCACAGTCTCTTTCTCCCTTCCTCTGTATTTCCCTCTCTCTGCACTCAAAGTAGTTAGAGCAGTTAGCTAGGCAATTAGGAAGCTGTGTTCTCTGAGAGCACTGGGTAATTAAAAGGCTGCTTGACGGTGAGGCTACCCTGGGATGCATAGCAACCGCAGCAAATCAAATCTAATGTATTTATGGAGTACCTTTTACTGTGTTTTATGCTTGTCTCACAAACAAAGGCTGCAGACTAAAATGAAACATATACAATTATGTATGTGCTGCTTGTTTGTTGGTGCCAGTGGTGGTCTATTGTAACGTCTTTGTGCAGCGCCGCGTCTCGTGCAAGGCCTGCTCTGGTGAGGTCACATCGAGAGCTAATTTGTAGCAGTCGAGTCCGACATGGCGACCTCGCACAAGGGCCAAATGATAATAAGGAAAAAAGTAATTTGGCATTTTCAGGAGGACATCTGGATTGGACATCTGTAAGGACATCTGGATTGTGCAGTTGAGTGCAACATCTTTTAGAGGAGCCATGTTTATGAACACTCAGCATCTCACACAAACACGAGACAAAAAGAGAACGTTTGATGCAGCTCACATCCACATGTACATGTATACAGTCTTCTGTGCTGGAATGTTGTTCCATTCTAACAGCATTGGCTCAGATGCATTCAATGACGGCGAGTGATCAGTAGGGGGAGCTAGCCGTCGTCTGGAGCCGCGCAGCACAGGGACGGGTGATCTAGACGGCTGTCTACATGTCAATGACAATGTTTGTTTACTGTTTTTCATGTCAGCCTCAGATAAAGAGATGTGGTGGTGTTGCGGGGGGGTGGGGGGGGGACGACCGCGTACGCAGCCTCCCCAACACAGTGGCGTGAACGTGGCGCTGACACGAGTAGGCAGGGAGAACACAGCCTCTCTCATTACTCAGGCTTCAGAGAGACAGGCTGTCAGGCCGCTCCCCACAGGAGCCCGCTGCAGACGTAGCACAACATCAGCCTCAACTCCCACAGCCCAGGGAATATTATGTCTGCTCGCCTCGGAACGAGACAACAACCAAAAAGATGTATTTACCAAGAGGCTCTCCGACTGAATGTTGGATCACAGGAGACGTTGGAACTTTTTGCAAGACGAATTAATCCAATAAGTTTGGTCAGGTTATTTCTCATAGTAATTCCACCAAACTGTGTCTCACCATTGAAATCAAAAGCAAAAGACCTAAATACATCACGCCTTACATTGAGAGTAAGTCAGAGTTAATTATGTAGTGATTAAAGTTTGGTGATGCTCTTGGTGATGCTCTTGAAGTAAGACCAACAGCAAGATACTGCTATGGATTATGTCTACAGAAACATCTTTTGCGCGCTCAAATCAGCAGTATTGTCATATTCACAGTGGGATCAATATGCTGTTCCAATCAGTCTGTGTGCCTGCTAACCCTGAATATTGATCCCTGAATATATGTTTGTATACCCCAAGGTCAGCCCCTTCTACATCTGAGCCAGGATGAAGTCGATGTCAGCAGCAAACGGCCTGTATTTACCCATATCGTTATACTGTAGAAACAAGACTAGTCATGAACTAGATAGAGGTAAACTCCCCACATCATTATACCGTAGAAACAAGACTTCATGAATGAGAGGTAAACTACCCACATCATTATACTGTAGAAACAAGACTTCATGAACGAGAGGTAAACTACCCACATCATTATACTGTAGAAACAAGACTTCATGAATGAGAGGTAAACTACCCATATCATTATACTGTAGAAACAAGACTAGTCATGAACTAGATAGAGGTAAACTACCCACATCATTATACTGTAGAAACAAGACTAGTCATGAACTAGATAGAGGTAAACTACCCACATCA
>JAVQIZ010139520.1:0-13755 GCA_036023535.2 Galaxias brevipinnis | reverse complement strand
CATAACCCCCCCCCCCGCTCTCATATTTCTTTAGGTTTTTGTGTCTGGCCGTTCTCAAAGGCCCGGGGGCATCCTGTCCCTGTCTGAATGGGTGCTGTTCTTCTCTGGGCACAGCTGTGCCCTCTCTGCGAGAGCCATATCCTGTGTGTCCGTGCCCTGCCGTGCCCCGCTGCCAAGAAGGGGCCCCCTTCTCCCCTCGTGGGGCCACTCACCAAAGCCCCCTCCTCTTCCTCCCGCTCCTCATGTCTGTGGTGGCGTAGCCCCCGTGTCCCGCTGAACGCGTGTCTCCCCCTTCATCCTTTTTCTCACCCCTTCTTCTTGTCTAAACACTGACCGACGCACCCACGCGGAAACCCATCACTCTTGTTCTCCTGGCTGTGGCCGGTGGCGGAAAACTTGGGACATTACTTTAGTTGGCCAGATCGATGGCTGCCTCCTTTTCAGTGGGGATGTAATTAGGCTGACCTGAAGCCTCTCTCCATCAGCACAGGGAAACACCCCCTTCCCCTCTTTCTCTCTCTCGTTATCTCTCTTTCTCTTTACCCCCCCTCTCTCTGTCTCTCTCTCTCCCTCTCTCTCTCTCTCTCTCTCTCTTTCCCCGTTGCTCTCTCTCTCCCTCTCTCCTTCTCTCACTCTCTCTTGCGTTCTCTCTTTCTTTTACAACCTCTCAGCTTTTTTCATTCAACGGTTCAATATACACACAGTCGTATGACCACAAGCACACAACTTTGAACACACACACACACACACACACACACACACACACACACACACACACACACACACACAAGCTGATAAACCTGTCCGCAGGGCTTTGTGGTTTGTGAGCTGTGGAAAACGGGGACGTGCTGAAAGCCCAAAACTCAAACTCAGGCAAGAAGGCTCAGTGAGGCTGGAGGAGTGGCAAGCGAGAGCCAAAAAGAGAGAACTAGAGCGAGAGGGGAAGGAGCGAATAGAAAACAGCCCTTTAGCGTATTGCACTGCCCAGCACAATAGACGATGATGGTAAGGATGAGGACGGTGATGATGGTAACGACGGAGACGATTTTACTTCCTCAGTTGATCATTGTGCTGCCATTTGGTGTCTGGGTCCTCCTCCCTGTCGAACCGTCACAGACAGCGTTTGGTCCTGCCACTCAGCCCATCCCCCATACGGCCCCATTGAGTTTCCCCTTGGCACTCTGCACATTCTGTCTCCACCCACCTGTATCTATACTGAGGGTCTTTCTACGGAGCATCCCTCCCTCTTTCCACACGTCTGTCCATCTCCCACACCCTTCATTTCCATCTATTCCCCCTCCATCTCTCTGTTTCCATCTTTAGGTCATTTTTGTCCATCCTGTTTTTTCCTTCAAAATGCACTCTCCGATGGCCTTCTGCACCCCTCCCTTCCGTCTCCATCTCCCCGTCTCCATAGCTCATTCCTTTGTGGCTCCTTCCTGATCATCAGCTGTCTAATGAGGTCAGATCGTTAGTTCATCAGCGGGTCAGTCTTCAGTTAGCCTCACGTCCAGCACTTTACCCGCCCCCCCCCCCTCCCAGGAGGGTATACATACACTTAACACACACGCAGGGCCATAAAGTATACCCCCACAGTCCAAACGGGTCCCGCCCCCCACCTGTTAACAACTATTATGATAACAATAAAAAATTAAATGTTTAAATTTTTTATGCGGAGGGGCCTCAGGTGTTTGAGTTACGGTGCTGCACATACGCTACTCATAGCTGCACATACACTATCTACTTTTAATCCGCATCGAATGTTGTACCCTGGCACATGGTAGCAACAAAGACCCCAGTCCTCAAACAAACACACACACCCACACGCACACACACACAAGACGTCTGTGTGCACACGACTTTCTCCTCCACTGTCTTGTTGGAGCGGTCTAATTGAAAAGCTGCTCAGGGTGCGTGGGCCAAGGTAGGGGTGAGTGGCGCCTCGGACAGGACCTGGGGTTCTACATCGTATGCTGCGAGGCGGGTGACGGGGCCCGCCATTATTGGATCAGCACTACTTCATTAAGTCTCCACACGCCACTGTCTGCTACGGCCGTCGTCGCCAGACACCGAGGTCAAATGAAAAGAGAGGGGTGAGGGGGGACAGGGATGAATTGCTGAAGAAAAGTACATTTTAAGAAAACCGAGGGGAACACAAGGATAAGGAGAAATGTGGTCAGTTTAACTTAGAGAGCGGGAGAGAGGAGCGGGGACCAATTTATAAAAGAGGACAGAGGAGAGAGCAGGGAGAAAGGGGGAGTAATGAGAGAGGATGAGACATGGATGTTTTTGAAACAGGGGCAACCAGCTGCTGGTTCTTTTCTTAGTTATGTCTGTAAACATCTGGTGGTCTGTGGGGTGTGCAGTGCAGAGATGCGCTGTCGGATGGCATTCGGATTGGCATCATTATATCCGTATTCGGATTACTATTTGGCAAAACACTGAAAGTGGGCAGGGTTGAAATCGGAAGTTATGTATATTTTTGAGAGAAAAAAAACACATTTTAGTGCTTATGTGGAATGTGGAAGAGTAGATTAAAAAATGCATGTAAAGTTGTTTAGCCAAAGATCTGCCTTTAAATTAAATAAATTACTGTGCTTTAAGCCCACCGTACCCACAACTAAGGACACTTTACAAACTGATGACAACACAAACAAACATACCTTGGTTTTTCTACAAACATACCTTGGTTTTATATGTGTTTATCAAGTGATATACTACTATATGCAACTCGAGTGTGACTATGTGTGACTTTTAAAATACAATGTAAATATATCCATATAAATTACTCATATTCGGCAGATCAAAATTAGCATAGGCCTAATCAATATTTGATATTAAATTATGAATTGAACCCCACAACCACTCTAGATGGGGACAATTGTTTTTTCAAAAAGACCATGCATTGTTTAATCTGCTCTTCCACATTCCACATAGATTTATATACCAAAGGTATCTTCATATAGTGTTAAGACATTATTTTTAAAAACGTATTAACCAACAGCTTATTATTTTAGTAAAATAAATACTACAATTTATATTGCGAAATTAAGATAAAAGGAATTTTGTTAAGTCGATCCAATTTTGCCCGCCCTCCTCCTGCTCCTCTCTTCCATCGAACTTCATCACATTGTCAAGTACAAACACAGACTCGGTTCACTCACTTCCTCGCATCGCTCTTGAAAGTTGTAGCTTCATATTGTTGCTAGATTTGTGTTTGTTCCTAGTTTCTATGCAATGACCAGAGGCATATGCCCACACGTAAATAATACTG
This sequence comes from Galaxias brevipinnis, assembly GCA_036023535.2. NCBI lineage: Eukaryota > Metazoa > Chordata > Actinopteri > Galaxiiformes > Galaxiidae > Galaxias > Galaxias brevipinnis. The sequence continues at coordinate 10,481 of JAVQIZ010139520.1, read as the reverse complement.
CTGGAAGCAACCACAACCAGCGAGGCGCGTACTTGATTTCGGAGAGCACAGCTTCAACACCATCGCTGGTTCACAGCGAATTTGAAGCGATCAAAAGTTTAATAGGAGAAAATGTAGCATGCACTAAACTAAACGTAGTCTATTTTAATTTGTTTTACCCGCGTGATGGGGATTGCTTTCGAAACTATCTTTATGTTTTTGAAAAAAAAAATTAAATTACGTTTTCGGATTCAGGTACTAGCCTAATCTGTAGTCTGATCTGGTGAAGACGTTTAAACACCATGGTGTATAGTATTGTGGAGATAGTGTGCCCTCAAGACCAAACCCTAGGAATCGGCGCCATCTGGTGTCTCAGGTGTGTATCACATTAAGCCTTTTCCTTGCACTTATAAAAGCTTAATGTTCCTACGCATGCAAAGGTACCTCTGAAATACTGAGTCTGTATTGCCCCAGAAATTGCTTTTTTTTTATGATTAAGTCTTTCTATAGACTCCGATTTGGGGGAAATAGTAGTTCAATTCTTATAAAAACCATCCTATTTTCGTCTTATTTGTTCAATGTTTAACTTCCTAAATAAATTATTGGAAATGTTTTTGTTGCTTCGTATTTAATGCCTTTACCTGATTTAATGGGGACAACTGGGTAAACATAAAATTAACATGCTGATTTGTTTTCAATATCCTGTGCACATTGTGTAGTCCAAGCATCCTTGCTCTTTGTATAAAACATATATGAAATATCAAGAAACAGATTTGTACTGGGGTCTTAGATGATATTTGGGCCGCCATCAAACATTTTTTATAGTCTTCAAAATAGCCTACTTCCCTGTCCTTTAGGGCCCTAACCTAACATAACAAAGCATGTGGTATTGCGTGATAATGACAAAAACTATGTAAACCCAAAAAGTAAGATCACACTTATTTCAGCAAATTCTTTTTTATTTTATTCATTTTGGTTAATTCTATTCGATTTTTTTCATAGATTTTTTTTTAAATTCATAACAGCAATAATTAAATATAGCATTGCAGGCCCCATGAAAAGATTTGCACATGACAGTCATTCTGAAACTCTTTTGTCCTTCCAATTAGGTACAGTACCGACAGATCAATTCTCCTGTTGTAGACTTAACGCTAGAGCATGCTTGTTAAACTCCGTAGACTTTTAGTAGACAGCCCTCACCATTATGAATCGATCCCTCCACCCCTTTAAAAGGCTTTTATGGCTTTTGATTGTGTCAATCAACCCCTTATACTAAAAGTGCTGAGCAGAAATGATTTGACATTTGGCCGCATGAGCAAATTCCTGTCAGGGGCCTGGCACATTGAAACAAGCTTAAACAAACTGCAGCAAGAGACAGAATACATTTTTTTTTTCAGCACTACAAGCAGAGAAAAACGTAAATTTCAGTTTACAATATATCATAAACTTAAGCATGCGTGCTTGTAGTAGATGAAAAATGCCAATTTCATCTGCTAGAAGCACAGCTTGCAAACATAAAAACCACACTTACAGCTATGGTGTTTGTGTTGTATGTGTTTCAACTCCAAGTGGTGAAACGTCAGTGAATATACTCTTCGATTTTTTTATTTTATTTTTTATTTAAATAAACCAGGATTCTGTTTTTGTATCTTTTTTTATAGTCCATTACATTGATAGAATACTGTATATTGTAGATACATCTGGCTGAATAACATGTTTTCTGGTTTATTATATTGTGAAGTGTTTTAAACGTACATTTTACTGTATTTCCTTGAACATGCATTCCTCTTTGAGTAGGCTAAGGACACAGGACTTGTTGTGATTGGTTGGCCCTGGAAGGGCGTGGCCATGAGGGGCCAAACTAAACCAGAAAGACCCTTTCAATGGAGGGCATTGAATACCTCCTCCGAAAAGGTACCTGGCAAACTACAAGCTGCTGACCAAAAAGAGGAGCAACATTTTGCCTTTTCTGAAAGGGGTAGAGAATGGGAACTCTTTGCCCTTTAATGCAAGCAGTTTTGTTTAGCCTTTCAAAAGAATTTATTTCTGTTATCCTAACAAAATTCCTTGTAGTTATAGACATTTTTTATTCAAAATAAGATCTCAATATACATGATTCTCTCTTTTTTGACTATGTACAGAAGTGCAAAAAAGTCAACCTTCATCACTTTTAGGTTTCCCTTGTCCATTTCTGGTTGGCGTGAGAAATCAGTGTGCATACTCAAATTCCAACCCACCGCAATCACACGAACTCACCAACAATGACCCAAAGAGTGATCAAATATGCAGCTTGTTTTCCATGGCCTAATTTCCAGGGAGAGTAAAAATAGTCAAACAATAGTTACTATAATGGATACAGTAGAAAACCCTTTTTTACTATAAACATCTCAGGCAACACTTTTTAGAATTTTTGTATTTTTTTTCATATTTAGTTGACTAGTTATAAACCAGACAATCATTAAAATATGACTCCTTTAATGGCATTGGTTACCACATTGGCAACTTAGCCTCTCTCTTCTAGTATTTCCTAATTGTAAGCTATCAATATAAAATATCTTTGTTCAAATAACTCAAGACAAAATTAAACACTATCCTCACAATTCACGCAACATACAAAATATTAAGTTTACAATCATAATCATTACAGAAATCAACAGTAAATGGAATTACAGAAAATGTTGAATTGTATGAAGAACACAGATACACACACACTTTACCTTATATTCTGTAACCTAAGAAAATTAAGTCTAATACAACAAACATGATAAACAAAATGTCCAAATGACAGAGTGAAATAAACAACCCTTTCTCCAAAGACATCCACAATAAAAATAAAAGTACAATGAATAGAAAGACACTATTAATAAGTACATAGTGTTCTTTAATGACGTAAATTAGGCAACTGCATGGTTGAAAATAGCATATTGCATTGTGCCGATCCAACGGTGTGCTCTAAGGCTTTGGATGACTTATACAATCAGTACATTTGAGCCATTTTCCCTATACTATCCAACCATTCAATATGCCCCCCCCACACACTACAATGTAGAAGTCTAGAAGCCAACCTTAAGCTGTATTTTTTCATTCACTGTGATTTTGACCCCTCTTCAGAGGTCCAGACACGTTTCTTTTTGCTCTTCTTTTTTTTTTACGAATGTCTGTACTAGTCTACCCACAACATCTACCAAGGACAACAAAAAATACTTTGGCTGGCAATCAGAAAACAATCCGCAAAAAGAGATATTCAATTTCTTAAATATGAGTCAGACTATTTACACATCTTATTCTAAAACGGTTCATTAAAACGCCGGTAAAACATGAATAACCATAAAAACAAAGCAAATCATGCTAACCCAGGGAGCTAAACCATCATACTCTGTGCCTCATATTCATGTTTTGGGAGTTTTTCATTACGTTGCCAGACAATAGTGCATCGTCCCTTCTCCACTTGGAAATCCACAGACAGCTCTTCAAAGACAACAAACCTATATCCGTAAGATTATCCACTTTTCATTCGTAAAGCATTTAAGTTTGTCAGATTCCATCAATTCCGACTGCTAAGAAAAACATCCTCCAAAATGATCTTGAGGCAAGGAAACAAAACTAACGCCTCCTACAGATCACAGACTTACTGTAGATCACACACAAAGCATCGCAGGCGATGAAAGGAACGGACGTCCTCCATCATATTCCAAATCAGAATTAGCTGTAGGCAAGGGCAAAGACAACAGACATGTTGTCCACCATGGACCAAGAGAAGAACCAGAGACTTAAAGGGAACAATCTGTTTTTCAACAATCTAACACTGTTGTTTCACCCCTCAGGGCTTTTTGGGAATACATGGCACTTTACATGATGGAGGCCGCAACAACAAACATTTGCATGTGCTTCAAGGGTACGCTAGTTAAGACAAGACACCAAATAGACATTCAGCTATCTTTATGTCCCCAATCCAGCTCAACCAACTTGTTTCGAAGAGAACAGAACAATCAATAGAGGCACAATGCATGCACAATTCATTCAATCCATTGTTTCTCATAGAACTATTTTTTTTTCTTGATTTTAGATACAAGGTGCACGTTTTGTGTAAACCATAACAAAATATTGGATAAACACGCAAACCAACCAACAAAAAAACAAAAGAAAAAACAAAACAAAACAGCAAAATAGTCTTGGTCTACAGACTACTACACCATACATTGACCTCCTCTAGTTGACATTCAAAGTGTGTCCGGTGAATAAAGGTAAGTTGCCTCCACAGAGCGAAAGGCAGACTGTGATGTAAATGTAAGAAGCTCTGTTCTGGTAGGTCACTGGGAGGACCCCTGCAGTGCACTGTTGTGTCACGGTTGTTACTACACACGAACACAGCCAGTAACAAAGAGGGCTCCCTAAGTTAACATGCAGATAGATGCCCCTCCATCTTAAACGGTGTTTTTCTGTCTCCTGGTGTCCTGGATATTACAGGCCTGAAGGGTGACCTCTAGCGTTGGACAGAGCACCAGCACACTGCAGCTTGATCTAGGGTCGACAGCAGACTGTTAGCATATCAAAACACACACGCTGTGTCATAATAATGAATGTACATAAATAAGTAGCAAATGTAGGTGCCCTTCGTATTGATCAGCACTGTGTTGCCTTCTACAGAGTGCATCACGGACTTGAGATGATGAGTTATGATGACTGCAACATTCAAATCAATGTTGATTTATGATGTATTGAAAGGACATGGTTCTGGTTGTTTTAGACAAGGTTGTTTTTCCCCTGCAGCAAGTCTGAGTGAGAGTGAAAAAGGGGACGTACTGTTCTGGTTGAAACTACTACATCTGGGTCAGATACTTGTGACTAGTCAGATGATCTGCAGATATTATTGGAATCTGGAAAGAGGAGAAAGAGTTGGTTGGGGGCAGTTTGCTTATATGTGCTCCCAAAACAGCTTGGAAAGAATGATAGGGACTAATAAAAAAGTAGACACAATTATGACAGAAAACAATTCGGACTCAAAGAGCACCTAAGACAGGACAAGGGCGTCATGTTCCAATGCCATCATGCGTCTGCCTATTTGTTATTAATGTTGTGAGGCATATTATTTCAAGTTAGAGCCAACAGGATAGGCAAAAAAAACAGAGGAGGCAGACGGCCAAACCTGATTGGTTGCTGCGGTTGCAAAGGGAACGCTTGTTGCAGATGAAGTGGCTGCGGACACAGTGGCTGGACTAGCACTGTGCATCATGGGCACTTGAGGGAGGGAAAGACCACACAGGCAATTGAACTGGAGCAGGCACAGAAGGAGCTGTAGCATCACAAGGCTAACTGGGTAACGCTTTGGTTGAAAAGTGCTTCCTATGCAACGCTATACAAAAGCACAGCATGTCTTATTAAGAAACCTGAGTGCAAATTGAAGAGCACTTCTTTGTTTTTTTGTTTCATGTAGCCTATGAGCAGACTCTGACAAAGTGCTGCCTAACAGCCAGGACATTACACTGGCATCTATAGGGTGAGGTACTGGGGCAGTAAGAAAGGGGTAGGTTAGGACAGCAACAAGCTATGTGGGTCACTGAGAGATAAACTGACTGAGGCAGTCTTATTGCACAGCGAGAAGGGCAACATTCCACTGGGGGCAGATACACAAGGGAGAATGGGAGAGAAAATGGCATGCAGGAAAATGTAACATTTCTGTCTTTGTATAATCTTTCACTAACCATCTGCCACTAACTGGCAATCATAAGATCATCAAAAAAAGTAAAAATGATCTAAAACCCGATAGTTCACAAATGAAGAGGTGAGGATAGAATGACGTATTTTACAGTTCAATTTAAGTTGAATCTTTCAATTGTTCAAATGTCAATTATCAATCAATTGCTGGTCCATCCATCCATCCATCAGCAATACCGCTTATCTTCGTGGGGGGGCTGGAGCCTATCCCAGCCGACACAGGGCGAGAGGCGGGGTACACCCTGGACAGGTCGCCTGTCTATCACAGGGCTGACATATAGGGACAGACAACAACTCACACTCACATTCACACCTACAGGTAATTTAGAGTCACCAATTAACCTGCATGTTTTTGGACTGGGAGGAAACTGGAGTACCCGGAGAAAACCCACGCGAACACGGGGAGAACACGCAAACTCTACACAGAAGGGTCCTTGGGTCAGGTTGGGATTGAACCCAGGACCTTCTTGCTGTGAGACAACAGTGCTAACCACCGAGCCACCGTGCCGCCCTATGAACTGCTGGTGTCTGTGGCAAATAAAAGATGAAGTGGGATTGAATTGGACAGGTTAAAACATGTAATTAAGGAAAGCTGGCACCTACCAATACTTGTTGTCGGTGTCATGCAGAATATTGAGCCTGCCCATAATGCATTGCAACAGGAAGTCGATTGGAAAGGGAGACGGGGAAGAAGAAACCAAGAAAACCAAACACAAGTATCATGAACAAACAACAAGGGAGACAGTGTTGTTAAGATCACATGATGAAATGATGCAGTACATTAACATGAATTAGAGATTAATATAAAAAAATCATTGGCTAAGATAATTGTACTGGTGTTAATCAGATGTGTTATGTTATATAATGCTTTGAATAAATATCATACTATATATAATATTTACTTTTAATTAGATATTTAACTGGACATGCAATATCACTTACGAACACACACACACACTCCTGTTTATAAAGGGGAGCTGTGGAACACATCCATACCTTCTACTGATCCATTATATGCCAGAGCAAATTGAAAACTAGCCGTGATCTAACATGGCCTCAACTAATGTCAAAGTTGCTGGCACATGGTGGTTATGGATGACCCGGCTCAGATTACGGAGCCTTGCCAGTCCCATGCTGTGGGCCGCACGGGGATCTGAGTGTCAGTATCACTCATGGAGGGGAATCGATAGCAAGCTTTTTTTAGGCTGTCAGCTGAGACCATGGGACAGTGTATGATGACCCCGCTGCAGCCCAACTAGACTGACTAGGGCCTTCTCAGATCAGTCTGTGTGTGTGTGTGTGTGTGTGTGTGTGTGTGTGTGGGTGGGTACGTGTGTGTGTGGGGGTGTGCGTGCGTGCGTGCGTGCGTGCGTGCGTGCGTGTGTGTGCGTTCTTCATTTTGGCCCCATCATTCATTCATACCAATCACCAACAATCCCCGCTATTTCATCACAACATGTCTTGCGTGACCGATTGAAGGTGATCTGGCTTGATGATGTGAAGGCGGCACCCACATCCATTGTGAGGACCCTGAGGGCAGAGCGGACTAGGCCTACCTGACGGTATGAAGGCAGCCTGCTGCTGGAACTGCATGTTGGCCAGGGCCTGTTGGTAGGGGAACATGCCGCTGTTGAACATGTGGGGGGCACCGTTGGCTTTTTCAAGGGCAGGTCTCTTTGGTAATGGAGGCAAGACAGGAGGGAGCCCCTGATGGAGGCACCGGGCGGAGGAGAACGCCAAAAACAAAACGGATGGGAGTGAGGAGAAGGAGGAGGGGGAGGGAAATAAGGGAATGGTGGCAGTGACATCCAAGACAGAGAGAGGAGAATATCGTTAGAGGACAAAGATGCCATTTTGTAGTCAACAGCTTTTCTTTTTTTTTATTAGCAGGCAAGCGGTGAGCTACACTATTCTACAGCATGACACGGCTGCTAGTCAAGGAAAGGTGAGGACTTGCTACCGTAAAAAAACGATGACAAGAACTAACACATTTAGAGACACATATATCGCTACTTTGAAAGCACTACAGATAATTGTTTTGGAGCTCTCTGGAAGAGTTTTGGATAACATTATTGATAGTAATAGTCACAAGAACAACCACAATAAAGGAACCATGAACAGAAATAATGTCAAGAGGGAAAAGCTGCACTGCTAGCTCCATGATTATTATCAGAATAAGCCATGTTCATTCTGTCCTGACACCTCTCCCAGAATTACACATGCAGAACGGGAAATGATAAGACCATGCAGTAGGCTAAAATAGACTGGAAACTGTAGATGCTACCCATGCTTCCTGGTTATCAAAGTTCAAAGTTCGCTAGTGGTGATTAACTGATTGTAGAGATTATACAGGGCTATCTACGTACAAAGCTGATATGTTGCACAATTTCAATAAGTCTCTCAAAAATTATATTTGAATGGGCGTTTGTAAATTAAATCAGCGGGTGTTGCATGCCACAATTAGTTTATCACCCCAGGATTAGATCTGAGTAAATAGTAAATACCTTAAAGTATTTACTTAACTTTTACTTTGTCAGAGCTAATCTATTATCTAGTAGAGCTACAAGTAAAAGCTACATGCCAAGCTAAAAGGTGAAAGGTCATAGTACCAGGTCAAAGGTTGCGTCGAGGGGTCGCTTCAGTGACTTGACAGCCGACTGAGTCTTAATTAGCAGGCAGCGAGCACATGATGGCAATGGGCCAATGAGGTTCAAGCGCATTAACATAAACCAGCAAGCGGAGGTGCATCATGGGGGCAGCAGTGCAGTTTGGGTTGGTGAGAAAAAAACATATAGAAAACAAAAAAACAAAACAAAAAAAAAACAAATAAAAAACAAATCATCGTAATGCAAAATACATTAATACCACTAACAGGACATGGACATTATTTATTTAGAAAGATCAATATATTGTGAAAGCCCAAACATTTGCTCCACTTAGCTCACTGTGTTTAAGTTCGGTTAAAGCACTTCATATTTATCAACACTTAACAACACTGTCATGTTTACTGATCAGTACAAACTGCAGAGTAAGTAATGTTACTATTAGCAAACAAACTAGTTAAACACATATGGCGATATCTCTAGTAAGTAGTTCAAAGCCTAAGGCTTGCTGATCACAGATATTAGTTTATCTACCGGCTGATCAGTGTGTCAAAGGTTAGGCTATAAAAGTGAGCAGCCGCTAGAAGCCTTAATAGCTTCAAAAGATGTCTCGACGCTACGCACATTCACATTGGTCAGACTCCAGCTGCAGAACAGAGGAAGCGATGTTTGGATGTGCAGACTGGAGGAGCTATGGTTCTTTCTGGAGGTACACCTACCATGGCTGCAGCGGCGGCTGCCTGGTTGACCTGGTGCTGGGCCGCCTTGATCTTGGCCTGGAGGTGGGCCGGCGGGTGGAAGTACTTGCACTTCTCGCGGGTGCAGCGGCCCTTGATGTAGTCCATGCACACGGTCACCGTGTTGTCATTGGTGTCGATCATGGTGCTGTCCGACGGGTGAGCGAAGCGGCAGTCATTCTCCCCCCGGGTGCAGTTGCCCCGCTGGTACTCCCGGCAAACCTGGATAAACACACATATACACACACACACACACACACACACACACACACACACACACACACGCGCACACACACGCAGACACACACGTGTGTTCAAATGTACAAATTAACATTAAGAAGTTCAGACTCACTAGGTCACAGGGTGGACACAGCCAAAGATAAGGGTGTTCAAAAAGACAAAGAGGGACAACATCAGACTAGTACATTTGGGGGTCCAACCAGCAGTATATGTATGGAACGTACTTCCCAACCTCCCCTCTGAGGTTCCTTCTAATTAGTGAGTCATTGCCAGACAGCCCACACATGACCACCACTGCTCATGATCAGTGTGGCAGCAGCGTTTACACTATCATCTGTCGCATACCAAACACATTGGGTTCACTGAATCTTTCAAGGTAGGAATATAGGTAAAAAGTGCTGTTTCGAGTGTGGAATTCACCATGAGGGGTTCCTTAGGTGGCCAGTAGGGGGCAGCCTAAAGACAGCCGCTGTCTGCAGCGGTCTGAGACACATGGGGGACAGAGGCTAAGGGTGACGTCATTTACCAGACACGGGAAGGGACAGTGTGTGGAGCCTGCCGCTGTGCTGCAGATGCTATAAAAAAAAATCTATTTCGTATGCTAGTTTGTTTGGTGTTAACTTTTTTTCATTTTCTTTTTGAGCTGGAGTTTTGGGGAGGTAATGAGCGCACCTATTTTGTCTCTGCAAGTCGTGTTGAATCCAGGAGTTTTAGACACGGTGTGTCTACTTTATGACCGAGTGCGGCTCACGTAACTAACGAGGAGGCAGGCTACCTGGCTGTCGAGCTGTCCGCGTGAGGGACGGATGTGACTAGGCTTGTCGGAGCAGACCTTTGGCTCCCAGACAGACAGCCAGACGAAAGGCCAACGACTCATTACCATCTCCCCTTCCTCGGTGGTCTGATGCCACATCACTCACGTCGCAGACACCCGGGTGGAAACACAGGCAAGCGCACAAACCAACACGCACACACACACACGCACGCACGCACACACACACAAACCGACACAAACCGACACAAACACACACTCGCAGAGGCTTAAAAACAAACACACACACAGACTCAGACACAAACACACACGCGCTCAGACACAAACCCACACAAACACACACACACCAGCGCCACCACTCCTGCTCCCTTGTCGTCAGGCAGATGTTGGAAAAGAGGGAAAGGGAGGGAATAAATCAGAGACAGCGTGTGGGGG
>JAVQIZ010139519.1:0-24343 GCA_036023535.2 Galaxias brevipinnis | reverse complement strand
TATTATAATAACACTAAGAGCGATATCTTTCTATAATGGTGTGTGTTTGTGTGTGTGCGTGTGTGTGTTTGTGTGTGTGCGTGTGTGTGTCTGTGTGTGTGTGTGCGTGTGTGTGTGTGTGTCTGTGTGTCTGTGTGTCTGTGTGTGTGTGTGTGTGTGCGTGTGTGTGTCGAGGGCCACCCCCCGTCCTGATCAAACAAGGTGGTGGCTGTGCAGGCGGAGTCTCGTCAAGCTCTGCTTGTCAGGGGTACACACCGTGTCTCACCCCCAACCACCCCTCTCTCCCCTGCAGAGGAGGAGTGGGGGGGGAGGAAGAAGAGGCACTGCAGGCCAAGACTTTCTCAAACACCTCTCCCACTGTGCCGTGGGGCCCTCCACTGAGACGAGGCCCTGGGAGAAGCCGATAATAAGGAGCAGGGCCGCCTGGCGGGCCCCTCGACCTAGGTGCTAGCCCCCACCATGTAAACACACAGCGCGTGCTATCATAGACAGAGATCACGGGGAAACACAGGGACAGGCAGAGACGAAACCGCGCGGAAGGTTTTGTCACCTCTCGCTCGATGTCTTCCACCCCATCAACGCTGGCCTATGCGGAAGAAATCTGGGGAGAACAAAGGAGAAGCCGTGACGAGCGGGATCAAAGAGAGAGCAGCACACAAAGAGACGGGTGATCAGCGGGATCGATCTGGAACGCCGATCAATTTCAGAAGCACGTTAGAAACATCTTTTCATCCCTTTCTTTCTTTTTTTCTTTCTTTCTTTTTTTTTTTGTTGCTAGATGTTAAGGATGTGAGGAGGTAAATTGGATTAGATGGTGTGTGTGTGTGTGTGTGTGTGTGTGTGTGTGTGTTTGGCGACTGGCGGTGGGGAGGCGTTCAGGAGTACGAGCTCTCCCGGAGGTTGAGTGACACCAGAGCCGCGGGTCCGACCGTCCCGGTGTGACTCCAATTAGGATCTCCTAATGCGGAGGTAATGGGAACGCAGCCAGGAGCACCGGTGGCACGCTGGCCGGCCTCGTCAGAACAAGTGGTCCAAGATAACATCTGATTAGCGGCGCCGAGTGGGACCACAGACACTGTTCTGATCCAACGCTAAGTGAGCCGACTGGAGACAGAACAGACCTCATGAGTCAGGGGGACACATTTCTAAAACAGAGACGTGAAGCGACAGACGCAGGTGATCCGCGCCACCTTCTTTCTGGGTTTGAACTTCCTGGTGGAGAGGTTTGTAATGGTGGATTTTCAACGTGTTTTTTATTGTTTTGTTTTTTTTGACATTTTTACCTCACGGGTATTCCCTCATGCCCCCGCCAGCAAGCGTCCCACGTTCCGCCGTCCGCTCCGCTACCTTCATCTGTTTGGTTTGCGCGCTCACCCCACCACAGCCCCGGCTCCAGCTTGTGTATGCATATTTGATCAAACTCTAGCAGGGTTTGATGCTATCACTAGGCGCCAGCTCCAGGCGGGCCCGTGGAAATCACAATGGAGGGGACCTCGACTCGCGCTGTCAGCCGCTGATGAAATGGCAGGGAGGAGGAGGAGGAGGAGGAGGAGGAGGAGGAGGAGGAGGAAGGGGAGAGACAAAGGCGACCCCAGAGCTGCAGATGTTGAAGCTGGAAGCCAGGGGCCATTTGAAGGCCCAGTGGGGGGACACAGTTGGGTGGGTGGAGGGGAGGAGAGAGGGGGGGGGGGGGGTTGGTTGTGATGGTGGTGGGGGCCCGCGCTCTGGCCCTGTGGCTATTTGGGAGCCCAGCTGGGAGGAAGACTGAGTGCATTCATCCTGGGCTCTCGGGGGCTCTGGGGCTCAGGCAGGTACCCGGGCGATGGGGAGGCGGGCGCGGGGATGAAAGGCGGCTCTGCAGATGTCACCTGCTGGGGTTCAGTGGCCTAGCCAGCAAATGTCATGTTTGGCAGCTGGCGGAGCAGCTCTCTCTACAGTGGTTGGCAGAGGCGTCCTCTAAAGGATGCTTTGCACCAGGGGCGCCCTAATGGGAGCACATTAAAGAGAGTCGCTGGCTTCTGTCTGTCATAGAACATTAACCTTGTCCTGCTTCCTGCTTCTCCTGCGCAGCTGAGGCATGCGAAACAAACACGCACACACAAGAGTGGCGCGCGCACGTGCGTGCACGCATACACACGGAAAGCACACAAACACTCTGGACACTCATATGGTTGTGTTTGAACTTGCAAAGTTATTTACTGGTGCGTATAACCTTTATGGGATTGTATGGTCTTTCTGCAAATACTTTTCAGGTTTTACTGTCTGTCACCAGTGAAACTCTGTCCCAAATTAAACGTTGTGTTTTTGCTATCATCTGTGGATATAATGATATGGAAAATGCAGTGTCTTCAAAACCGCACATGGATGGCACGTCATTGAGGAATGTAGAAGCATGCCGTCTAATGAGAGAGGTGGAATGTTTTCATCTCTCAGTCTAGAGGGCAAAATGCCTTTTCGCTGCTAAATAATAATACTGTAATAAGAAGAAGGCAATCTCTCCACCTTATGTGGGTCACATGTTCTGGCAGAGCATGGCTGTCTTTGTCACTGTGGCGTGGGCGGCGGATAGGTCAGAGGTCAGGGGTCAGGCCGTGCGTCAACGCCCCCCGCAGCTCCAAGGTCGCACAGCTGAGCACACGAGACGTGGAAGAAGCAACAACTAAAATATTAGAAACAAATTCCAATATGGACCACTGAATTGAGCCCCAGTGCAGAACATTGATAATAAAACAGACGTAGAACAGGAGCAAAATTAAAAATAAATATATAGTTTTAATTTGGGAACCGTTGATGGGAATGATCCCTAACATTTTCCAAATGGTTGCGTTGTGTTTTGAGGCCTTGTGTGGAACACAATAAGGTTGTGTGCATCCCCTCTTAGTCATGTAATGGTTCCACTGGCGTAGCTCCTCCTGTTCCACTGGACGGCCTTCTGCGTTAGCCTTCACCGAGGACACACGTGTGAAAGTCACAGTGAAGAGACTGTTAGACTGCAGTCATGGGAGGGCCTTAGCAAAACGCCAGGACCCTGTTGCTGTCTGCGGAGACGCCAATCGGTCCTCAATAAAAGAAAACACATGAGGTAAAAGCCCATGCTCTAGAGCCTGCTTCAGTCTGGATGCTATTAGGAAACACACACATTGTGTGGAAAACCAAGACGGGTCCAACTCTGAAGGGGTACGATTACTCATCTAATACTCTATATGAATTGTGTGACATTTCCATTTCCAGGGCCATGATTTCACATTTTACGTCTCAAAATAATATCAAACTAAGTACTTCCAAATTCTGAAATGGCTATCACCATGACAGGCACCTTGCCATTGTGAAGGGTTTTCTTACAGTCATAATACAAAAAGGCTTTCAATCAAATAGGTTCCATTTGAGGGCGAAATAAGAACACATCTGTATAATGGGACCAATGTGCTCATCGATCTGCTGGCGCTCCTCCTGCCCTGTCAATCTGAATGTATAAGTTGACACGAGGCGCACACACGCGCACACAGACCGAGCGGACAAATCACACCCATGGGGTTTCGGTGGGTGCAATTAAGATTATGATCAATGACAAGTCAATCACACAGGCCCTGTCCCTGTCCTCCAGCGCGGCAATTACTTTCCAGCTGGTGGGGTCTGCCCTGACCCAGCGGAGGAGCCATTACCCCCCCCAGCCTCCCCCCCCCCCCCCCCCCTCCCTTTTTCCACTCCTTCCTCCTCAGCAGAGCAGTTAGCTCTGTCAGTCACATCTCATCGCGGAGGGCTTTTAACACCATTACCCTCCGGCCTACAGGCCCAACAACGCCATGTTAGGTCGCGTGCCCCCCTCTCCCCCCAGAGGAGACAGATGAGGTTCTCCTAAAATGCACTGGCTGGGATATTTCAAAATGGCCGCCAAGAGTAAAAGTCAGGCATTTGGTTTACAGGGTTAAGTCACTGTTTTATTGAATAGCAAAAAAACAAAAATAAATGTTTGTCAACAGACTATCTGTATTTTATATAAACAAAAATGTAGTCTCTACAGGATTTGGTATTGTAGCCTAGTTTAATAAACGGCTGCATTTGTAGAGCATTACGTCTATTGATGGACAAAAAAATAAAAAATAAATTCTAACTCCTATTTAGCAAAGCTCTCGGAGCTCAGCGTCTTTTCATTTTGAAACGTCTGGCCCGTGTCTCCCCAGCATAACAAAGAGACAGTGGATTCTTCAGATTCCCAGGTACGTGTGTTGCCGTGCTACTGCCGGAGCTGAATAGCACGCGCTCCCTCTCTCTCTCTCTCTCTGGTAGTCTGTGGAGATAGCGAGCATGTGAGACCTCCATTAGTCATAATAGGACAGCAGGCCCATGTCTCCCGTGCTATCTGAAACTAAATAAAGGAGGCAGGTGTGGGGAGGAAATTAATGTAAATCCATCAGTACTCAATTAAGGATCCCTCCCTCTCTCTCTCTCTCTCTCTCTCTCACACACACACACACACACACACACACACAATATGAGGCAGGCAGGCAGGCTCCATCCTAAACCAAACAGGACCTGTCTCTTTATTCGCACTCAGACCCCCTACACGGCAACAGCAGCCCGTCACTCTAACTCTTTGTACAGGAGGCATATCATGCAAGTTTAATTATGAGAAAGGGGGAAATCTGTGATATGTGCAGGTGCAGGGCGATTGTGAACAGCGTGTTTACGAGTGTGTGTGTGTGTGTGTGAGTGTGTGTGTGTGTGTGTGTGTGTGTGTTTGTGCGCGTATGTGTGTGTGTATATGTGTGTGTGAGAGTGTGTGTATGTATGTGTGAGTGAGAGTGTGTGTATGTATGTGTGTGTGCATGTGTGTATGCATGTGTGTATGTGTGTGTGTGTGTGTGTGTGTGTGTGTGTGTGTGTTTGTGTAAGTGGTCTCGTCCATTAGGCTCTCAGTGTGTTGCCTGGCTAATTCAGTGTGCCTGGAGGTGCAGGGAGCACCAGCTCTCCGTGGGCCCGGGGAAGAAAGGCAGTTTAACCTAATTTGATTCTAATTACAAAGACAGGAAGTCCACCTGCCACACATACGGACGCCGCGTTCCTCCCTCCCAGGGCTGGACAGGTCCACCAAGTGAGAGTGAGGAGAGAGGGAGAGAGGGAGAGAGGGAGGAGGGGAGGAGGGGAGAGCACGTTGGCGTCAGCTGTCTTTTGTGGCGTTCTCTTTCCTCCCTCTCCTGCTCTATCTGATGGCTCTCTGTCTGTCCATGTGTGGCCCCGTCTGTTTGTGTTAGCCCGTGATCTTCCCCTGCCCTTCTCGGGTGGTGAGTCATTTCCCATGCTCCCCCGAGTGAATTCCCTGCTTGTTTTTTTGTATACCTTTGAAGCTGATAACACACACACACACAAAATATTCTAAATACTTTACCCAACAATAAATATTTGAAATGCAAATAGCCTATTAGATAAGAATTTCAAGGAGCAGTGGCATTAGGAATGTTATCTGCCCAGAACAGAACGCCATTGTCTAGACGCCATAAGAGGCAAGGCGAGAAATGCGTAGCTAACATTTCGGTATTGGCGTGCCACAAGAGCAAATCGCCCTCACTGTGTATCTCTTGGTCACTGCCGTGAGATTTACTGTTCTTGCTATTGCGTTACTTCCAGCACCTCCGTTCCATCAAAAGGAGCCTGCCAGCAATGACGGCTCATTGCCTCAACAGCCACACAGCGTTGTGCAGTTCGAAAGCAAACGCCTCTCCGATTTGTAATCATCCCATGACACCGACCTCTCCTCTCTTGAGGCTGGTGACGGTGCCGGGCTACGCGCAATCAGCCTGCTAGTCACACCGTTTGACACGGTGTCAATGAAAACACAGCCGCGCGGACCGGCTCGGTCCGGCTCGGCCCGGCTCGGTCCGGCTCGGCCCGGCGTGCTGATGTCACATCCATGGCGTTGGGTCACGTGACTCGGGTTCCCTCGGGAGCAGATTGTCTAAGAGGCACGTGGCGTCGCACCTTCTCGTTTGTCCTTACCTCATCGCTGGCTGACGCGGTAACACAATCACAACGACTGAGGGGGAAAAAAAAACTCTAAACCTAGTGCTGCACCTCACGTCTAGTGAAACAGATGATCCCACATTGAGAGGCGTTGGATGACTATACCGTTCACTGAATTACACCGCGTGTTGTTATTTGAAACCTATTTTGAAGCGCGCTGAAAATGCGTCAACACATTGGGATGGGGGAGCCCTGCGCCCTCGATCCTGCCCGCTGAAACGCAGCGCGCGCTGTCGCCCACCGTCCTGAGGAGAGCAGAGCTCTCGCTCTGCACTGTGGCTGAACGCAGTCGCACCGTGATCGTTCCTCTCTGCTCCAGCTCCATAACGGCTTCCCCAAGGGCGCTCTTCCAGGCGGCTTCATTAGGGCCGGCCGTTAGAAGGGAGAAGGCAGGCCGGCTGTGTGGGCTCAGAGCTGAGGTCAGCCCCCCTCCACCTCGTCAGTCAGATCCTATCAGTGCCTCCACCCCCCCTCCACCCCCCTTCCCCCGGCAGGCGTTAATGGCTGGGTCACACCGTGTTAAAGCCCCTAACAAGGAGGCGGATTGTTCTGTTAATGTGTCACTTCCTGTACCCAGGGAGCGAGCTCCGCCGCCGGAAGACTTCCAACCCCCACCCCACCCCGCCCCGCCCACCCCACCCCCCGGATCAGAGAGATCACAGGCAGGCCTGGGGTTTCAGTTAGCCTGCCAGCCCCGTCCTCCAGTCCAGGAAGCAGGGCCTTCCAGGGCTAAGGTGTGGGTTTCAGCGGAGCCCCGTGCCGGGGGAACTGGACACCAGTCTGTGGGCTCCAGTGCTCCCAGAGAGTGGACCGGAACTTCAGACCCAGGCTGGAGTTAATGACAGTTTCCACACACAAACACACATCGCACTTTCACATCACATGTTTATTTGTTATCGTTGTGCTGACGCCTTAGAGACAGACCTGTAAGACTTTGAAGAAAATAGTTCAAAGGCAAACATACATAAAGCCGTTCATGAATGTGACATATTAGAAGACTATTATTTTTCCCCATCAAACAACAAATAATTGCAGTGTAGCTTGAATCAGGAACAGTAACTATCTTTAATATACAGTATATTCCTCTGGCTCCAACCCCCCGCACCCCCACCCCCCCTCGTGCCAGATTTGCTCACTGTGTACAACTTTGATCTGCTGGTATTAACATCAATGTTATCCAAACAGGGTGTGGAGTAGAACAGAAGCTTAAGCTGCGTTGGGCTTTACTCTACATGCAGGAAGCTATCTCAGGCCAGGCAGAAGCAGGGGTTGTAGCAAGGGAGGAAGGAGATAGAGAAGGAAGAGAAGAGTGAGGGTGAGGGGGGGGGTGGTAAGGACAAAAGAGAAAGAAAAAAAAAAGGCCATTTGGTAGACTGGCTGACTCGTTGGAGTAGCGGGTCAACTTCCTGGCAGAGAAAGTGCTGCGTTGCCATGGCGACGTGTGCTTTTATGTCTGTGTGTGTGTGTGTGTGTGTGTGTCTCCCCCTCCTCCCAGAGTCCCGGGATTTAGGGCGCTATATCAGCGGTGTTAGCATCGTTCAAGGAGCAGCAGAGAGCAGACCCTTAATCAGCAGGCCTGGTACAGGAGGACGGACAAGAGGGCAGACCACACACACACACACACACACACACACACACACACACGCACACACGCACACACGCACACACGCACACACACACACACACAAGCGTACACACACATGCACACACACACGCACGCACGCACAGACACGTACACAAAGCTACAATTATTTCAACAGACAGAGCATACAGCCACAGCATAGCATTTCAAGTACATGAACAAGCACTTTGAACCCATGTCATGTGACACCGAAAGGCCTGCCATTCATAGCCGACATCTCATAGGATAGCATTAATATCACTTTTTAATTAGGGACAGAACATGATGGAAAAAAAAAAGTGTTTTCAAGGATAGGACGGAAGGTAGATAAGCGCCCAACGTTTCCTCCACATATAAGCCGTGTGAAGGAGCAGCTTGTGTTGTCCCTCTCCCTGACAATCTGATGGGCTGGAAAGAAATCTGTCTTGAAGTTGCACTGCAGAACTTACCCCACTGACCATCTGATTCACACCCTGTCTGTCCAAGACATGCCACATATTTATTTCCAGAAAGTGATTGCATCAAATTTGTCCTGTTTTTAACTTTGTTAGAAAAACATGCTTGGCGGGTGCAGCGCCACACACACTGACGGCAGCCGGGAGCCAAAAGCACTTTATTTATGTTTGGATGGGATCGGGCGCTCGGATCTCTGGTTGGCACAGACAGTGTGCTATGGTCTTTGGCATCCCTCCCCATCCCTGTCCCCTTGACATACACGCTCTCCATCCCTACCGGGCCTGCTCAGTGTCTCATCTGTGTGCATGTTTATATGTGTGTGTGTGTGTGTGTGAGTGTGTGAGTGTGGGTGGTTGGGTGTGTGAGTGTGTGCGTATGAAAAACTCAATGAACTAGGTTTTGATCAAATTCCCTGCTTCATATTTAAGTAAACAAACATGCTTTATACCCTGAAGATCCCAGGGCGAAAAAAACACGAATCGTGTTCCGGTAAAGAATCTCAAAAAGCAAATTAAAAAATAAAAATAAAAAAACACATTTCCAATCGTAAAGTCAAGAGCTCAAAGATATGCAGTCAAAAACACAAAATAAGATTATTTTCAGAACCTCCGACTTTGAAGAACTTTCTGGTTCAAACCTCCTTAAGACGTCACGCGCAGGCCATGAGTGAGTCATCCAGCGACGCTCGCCAAAGTGCCTATTCGAATCTTTCCTCAGCGAGGAAAACAGCAATCTGCCAGACGACCAGTAAGCACAGAGATCCCAGAACTCCAAGTTTGTAGGTCAGTGTACATCTGCTACCGGCAGAACATTAACATTATGAAGCAAATATATCCAGGTTCAACCACCTCATTCCAATGTTTTTTTCCCTTCTATCTTTTATGTGGTTTCTTCCTTTTTACTTACCTCAAGAAACCCCCCCACCCCCCCCTCTCTCTCTCTCTCTGGGAGTAGATATACCGAGATATATAATTTATATATCACGTATATTTATAAACCAAAGCAGGGCCAGTAGCCTTAAAAGGAAGCAAGGCCCTCTTCCTGGTGTTGGAGTTCTGGGGAGTCTGCGGAGGCTCAATCCCGGACTGGATCCGGAGCAGTGGGTGGGGGAAAGGGGAGTCGAGGAGGAGAGCGATTCCCGTCAGAGCAGCGAGGCGGCCAGGCCGTCTTCGGGCCAGATAATGGCTGATAACGGGGCTACTAATTTTGTCATGTGCAGCTCTGCCGGATGACGTGGGGGGGGCTGATAACAAAGAGGGAACATGGCTGACAGACGGCCAGCCAGGCTGCTGCACAGGAGGCTGAGGGGAGACGAAGAGGCCCCGTGTCTATCGGTCCATCTTTGTGTTGGTCTGTCTGCCTGCACGCGCCGTATGTCCACCTGTATGCCTGCCTTTGTGTCTGTCTGTCTGTCTGTCTGCCTGCCTGCCTGTCTGCCTGCCTGCTTATGTTTCTGTCTGTCTGTCTGTCTGTCTGTATGACTGCCTATGTTTCTGTCTGTCTGTCTGTCTGTCTGTCTGCCTGCCTATGTTTCTGTCTGACTGTCTGTCTGTCTGTCTGTCTGCCTGCCTGCCTATGTTTCTGTCTGACTGTCTGTCTGTCTGTCTGTCTGCCTGCCTATGTTTCTGTCTGTCTGTCTGTCTGTCTGTCTGTCTGTCTGTCTGTCTGTCTGCCTGCCTATGTTTCTGTCTGTCTGTCTGTCTGTCAGTCCATTCATTCATACGTATGTCTGTCTACCTTGCTGTCTGATTCCGTTACATGGATGAATCTGTTTGTTAGGCTAGCGTGGCCAACGAGCCGTTGTCCCTCGTCCATGAAGAGAGGCTTGTGCTGGCGGGGTCATATGGAGCTGACACTCTCTCTACAGTCTCCCCCCCCCCCCCGTCCCTTCCCCGTACGGCCTAGGCCAGCCTGCCTAGCTTTGGCTCCCGGGAGCAGACGCGCAGGACGGGGGGACTGGGAAGTGTCTGTGTCAGCCGTGTCGCCAGGGCAGACAGATACACAGAGCAGCAGTCACAGACACATTCTTGGCCCGACCTGATCTCCAAACACTCACACTGACTCTCTTTCTATGGCTGGCTGACTGAGCCCCCCCGCTCTCTCTCTCTCTCTCTCTCTCTCTCTCTCTCTCTCTCTCTCTCTCTCTCTCTCTCTCACTGCTCTCGGCGTGCGTCTGTGTTTGTATCTGAGGCTCTTTCTCTGTTTTGCCTATCTCTGTGTCTAATTCATACACATGGCATGGTAACAGTGTACTGTACCCGTCTGCCTTTCCAGCTTTGATGTATTGAGACACTCTAATAATGTACTCTGTGTATAGGCAGAGTAGAACATACAGTAGAAACAGCAACCGTTTTCATTGAATTTCTTCGAAGAATGTGAACCAAAATCTGTAATCCAAAAATAATGAGCGCGGATGGAATCGTGTCCATGTGCGTAACCTGCTGTTCTCCAAAGGATTTCACATTTGAAAACTGTGAGTGTAACAAAACAAAGGCCTGTTCTATGTGTCCACCCTGAGTGAGAGCATAGAAAGCCAAATCCAGCTAACTAGCTCCCCCTTTTGAAACTTCCAGTAGGAGACGTTTCTGCTTGTTATATCCGCTAACGACCACAAAGCCACTAAACTTTCTGTAACCCACACAAATCCAAATCGTGTGGTCCGATGGGCACTAATTCATGGTGCAATTAGTTGAATTAGAGATTGATTGGGATTAAATTGTTTTCTACCAGAGGTTGGGGATGACCTTTAGTGTCCATTGTGTTATTTTGCGTGGGTTTGTGTGTGATTGTGTGTGTGAGTGTGTGTGTGTGTGTGTGTGTGTGTGCGTGTGTGTGTGCGCGTGTGTAAATGTGTGTTTTGCATGCCATAAAAACAACAGCTCAGCTTTGATTACTGTAAGTAGGATTAAGACTTTTACAACACAATAATTCAAATGGTGAACAAAACATGTTTTGTCAAACCACAGTTCCCCACCAATATGTATGAAATCATTACAGTCAGAAACAAAGGCAAGGATAGGATCCACACAAGTTCGAATGATTTAGAAATATTATAATCCACTCACAGTATCACTACATTTTGTCTTGGTCTGATTTTTTGGTCCGAAAAAATTCTCCTTTCAAGCCCCGCCCAAGTCAGCGACAGTCTTGAGGCTGCTCAGATTATCCTAATATGAACCAGTGTTGCCTTGGAAGCTGAGACTGCGCCACAACTCCCCCCCAAAACAAGCAGCCTGTCGTTAGCACCGTACTAATCAATGAGCGAGCCACGCTTGCCGAGGGGAAGGATAAGTAAAGAATACATGTTTGTTTCCTCTGGAGCGTTTGATGGTACTGTATACTGAAGCCTGGTAGCACTGCAGCACCAGTGGGCCTGCATCTATCCAGCCAGCCACCCAGCCAGGCAGCCACATAACCAGGCGGACAGGCAGGGCCTGGATATATCCAGCCAGCCACCCAGCCAGGCAACCACACAACCAGGCAGACAGTCAGGGCCTGGATATATCCAGCCAGCCACCCAGCCAGCCACACAGCCAGGCAACCACACAACCAGGCGGGCAGGCAGGGCCTGGATCTATCCAGCCAGTCACCCAGTCAGCCACCCAGTCAGCCACTCAGGCAGGTGGGCAGGCAGGGCCTGGATCTATTCAGCCAGCCAACCAGTCAGCCACCTAGTCAGCCACCCAGGCAGGCAGGCAGACAGGCAGGCAGGGCCTGGATATATCCAGCCAGCTAACCAGTCAGCCACCCAGTCAGCCACCCAGGCAGGCAGGCAGGCAGGCAGGCGGCCCCAGAGCCCCAGAGCCAGAGCCCTGACACCAGAGAGCAGTGTGTGAGAGGGCCGATAAGCAGCTCAGACAGGATCAGTGTAGCATGGGGCACAGGAGCTTCTTACACTGCACCCTCCCTCCCTCCCTCCCTCCCTCCCTCCCCCCTTTTATTTCTTCCTCCCTTCACTCTCTCTTTCTTCCGTCTGCTGCCTTTCCGTCCTCTACTTCTGCATCGTTAGCTTCTCTCTTTTTACACTTTTTTTTTCTGTCCCTTCGCTTATTTCTGGTTCGCAAGTCTTTCCCGTCTTTCACTCCGTACTTTCCCTGAGAATACTCCTCTTTGTTGTCTCTTCCTCCTCCTCCTCTTACTTCACCCTCTTCCTCCTCACCACCCTCCTTTCCGTTTCCACTAAATCCTCTCTTCCTCGTCTCTGTCTCAACTAGCGGGACTCGTTTATAACAGCGAGTTCGGAGGCGTGAAAGTGGTCAAAGGTCAAAGAGGAGACTGTGGTGAGCCAGCGAGGGGCGGGGCATGACGGAGCAGGGTATGAGAGAGAGAGAGTGCGAGAGAGAGAGAGAGAGAGAGAGAGAGAGAGAGAGAGAGAGCGCTAAGCAGGTCAGGTGCAGCGCCACCACTGATCATTAGGGTTACAGCTGCCCGGGACAGATTGTGTGCTGCATGCACCGGGCGAGATGTCTCACCCTGGGAGACGGGAGAGCATCTGTCTGTCCTTCCCCGTGGACAGCAACCTCCAAACCAGCCTGTCCAACTCAACCCCACTGGTAACAAGGTCACCGTAAACTCTCACTCTTTTTCACTCTCTTTCACTCCTCTCTCTCTCTCTCTCTCTCTCTCTCTTTCACTCCTCTCTCTCTCTCACTCTCTCTCCCTCTCCCTCTGGGTGATCGGCTTCGCCTACTTACACACTGTAATGTGGAATCATCAAATAATTTGCTTCATTGTTGCAGGGAAATTCTCCTAATTTTATCAAAATATTAAATACTACTGGTACTACTGTCAAAAAAGGGCTTTGTTAACTGGATTATGATAAACTGCAGCTGTGGGTGTGAAGGTCCACCAGCTCAAAGTCAGGCAACAACAGCATTGAAGACACTGATCCTAACATATTCAAACAATTTATCTCCCAAGCATACAGTATAACCCGTCAATATGTTTTACATATTATTGATCAAGAGAAAGTCAACCAAGGGACAAATATTGAGAAGGAATTTGAATTATTGAATGGAATTTTGTGATGAAGTCAATTCTTTTATAAAGTTTGAAACATAGTAAAATGAGTCAAACAGCAGAAATTTGATGAGCTACAGACAGAGAAGGGTGAAAGCTACCCTTTCCCGTCGACAGCTTCGGCGCTTAGTACAGCACAGATGAGGGTGGCCAAGAGCCCAGCAAAGAGAACAGGTGTGTGACACCAACTTTCTGCCTCACAGGAGAAGAGAAAGCCCTTGGTCAAGGGCACAGCACCTGGGCCATTGTTGCCACACAAAATGGCTTTTAAGTGCAAATTTCCGCTTGGTCCTAAAGGAGGCCTGGCCTCTGCCACTTGTTTTACTCCTCTGAACCAATATGTGCTGTGTTCCTCATTTGCATAATGGGTTGAATGAAAATGAGGGGAACTCCTTTGTTAGGACAAGACAAAAAAAAGAAGAAAGGGACAAGAGTCTGATCATTCTGTTGAATTGCATCTGCAGCAACACAACCATCCAATGTCTTGAGGAAATAGCCATTCCTATTCCAATTTCTGATTTGAAGAAGGATTCAAGTTTATTTATTGCACAGGAACATAAATATATATAGATTAATAAACAATTCACAGCAGATAGACAGCGATATTAAAATACCATAACATACCATACAGTGTGAATGGTACATGTATGTCACTGAAATGGCGATTGGCAGCTACATGATGTCCCAAGACATACGAGAACTCTCATCGGGTCCAAACATGAGTTGAACGATCGACAGCTTGCGCTCTTGTAGTGGGCTGGATTCTGATGGTTATTTAATGCTGACTGTGTTGCTGTTGCATTGCATCATATGTTTTCAGGTTCCATCTCCCATTCTGCCATGCAAAGGGATCAACTCTGTACGTACAACGAACCCTTCAGAAGAAATGTATCGCAACTAAATCAAAAGTTCAACTTCTATTTGCATCATGCTGCGAGTCTTCCGGTCCTTTTTGTATAAATAAACAGGTTGCAAGAATGTTACAGAATAAATCGTACCATCAGGGTTGATAAAAGAAACATAACTGGTTGGTGAGTGGACCATTATATTTCAACCTCTACCTAAGATGGTACGGATGTCACAGGACATACACAGAACACATGTATATACTTATACCCTGGCAACAACATGTTCAAAACAGCTTCATGGCTTGGTAAAAAGAGATGATATTGGTGATGATATTTCTTTTATGAAACAGTCATACTTTCACAGCCCTTTGCCAACTATACATGGTGGACCTTCATGAACCATGGCTGTGTACTAGTATTCTTAGAATATGATGAAGATGATTATGTCACTGTGATCACTCATATGTGCATCAATTAACAGTAATTATGCAAATCATGATATGGAAATATGTGATCATTTCCGTCATAGATCAAAGCTCTGAAAGGTGTGCATTTTAACTTTCCGTAATGGAACAATTTCTTTTAAGAGTTTTTTTTATATTCTTTTCAATTTGATTTCCCACCTTGAGAGAAAGCTTTTAGTTATCGTACACTTTGAACAGCAATCGTTTTGCATGTATTTCATCACAACTAGTTTTCTGATATGACAGCCTGCTTGCATTCTAACCCCCCCTCCCCCCGCCTACCCCGCTACTGCTAAAGTGCAGCAGCAGAACCACCCTATACCTCACCTTCAGTTCAGAGCTGTCTGGTGTTGCGGGCTTTGGTTGCTCTGCAAACAGCAAACTCCTCACTGGCTCACCTTAGGGTCACCAGTCCCCCCCACGTCTTCGCTCTATGACTCATATCAGTACCCGCAATTCCTCATGCTGCTTGTTTGCAGAGTTGCGGTGGATTCCCTAACCTGCAGCAGAGAGCAGTGGGGAGATGCATGTTGGAGTTTCTGGGTGCTACTGGAATACCCCCCAGACACATACTGTATACCAGTCAAGCACGCCTCGCATCAATCATATTACAACATTTAAAAGTTCACACCATTTTGGTGGGTATGACAACTGGCTGATGTTTAGATGTCGTTTACAATATATGTTATTTTAATAGGAAGCAGTTAGATGGCGTATTAGTAAATTGTGGTAAACTGTACACACATTTCCACACCACAGAGCAAAATGGAACTCTGTATTAACGACTTATCTATTAAGATCGTGCTGCCTGTGTTCATCCCTGCTCCGCAACGATACCCAAGCAGCTCACTGATCAAAACAACACCACAAGGTGGTTCCTACTGAGAGCCATTACGGACGTTTGCAGAAGGATTTCCCAGCAGGTTTGCTACTGAGCCGTGTTGATCTAAAGGTATGCCAGCGCAGTTCAATAATCACTTGTTAGTTACCCTGTCTCTTTTCCTCCGCGGTGGCACAGCAGCGCCCCCCCCGGTATTTACTTTGTTTAATCTACTTGAGCTTTTCCTACCCCGGCAACACATCCACATCCCGTCTTACACGGATGAGCACGCGGAGAGAGGAAAAAAAAGCCTGTCGCCTTGTTCTCTTGGAAGGTAGATTATCCGTGAACGTGCGGGGTAATTTCTCCGGGGATACTTTGGGCGCGTAGTAATAAAACTCGGGAGCGTTGCCTTTGCCAAGCGGAGACATCTGGTCACCTTATCGCAGATAAGTGGGGGTTAGACCTGGCATCTGCTGGAATTAATCCATTTTGCAAACGCTGTTACCCTAATCTCCTAAATATGTCGCGCACAACTGTATCATACGAGGGCGTGCGCCGTTTCAACCCCCCCCCCACACACACACACACACTTCAACGTTCAAGAAAACGTAAGGGGTTTTCCAAACCATCCCTACCGTTTCCGTGACACGATGAAGAGCGGTTGGTTTGCGCGGCGGAAAAAAGGGGGAAGAAAGGCGGACAGAGAACGGGTGTCCCGTCCTGCACCGGGCCGACTGCTCTGTCCGTCCACAGCCACCCCAACACCCCCCCGCATGAATATTCATGGGGGCGGCGTTCTCTTTTGTAGCCTGCCTAGTCAGCAGGCACAGAACACATGGTGGCTGTTGGCAGCGCCCGTGCCTAGGTAGAGGGGCCGTGGACGGAGGCAGTGGCAGGAACCAGGACCTGTGAGGCTGACTGACATTTCCATCTGTGGCGAGGCCTGGTAATTATCGGGGAGAGGAGCGCCCGCAGCAGCGCGCCATCTGCTCGGGGAGATGGCTCAATGAGGTATGAGCGTGAGTGCCGCTCCGCCGGGCCGCTGCCTGCCTCTGACATGAGGGCTCGCATCTGCTACCGAGGAGCTGGGCCGCCCAACACAGCCAGGCTGCCTGGCCGAGAGAGGAGGCTGACAGGAGGGAGGAGAGGAGCCAAGAGCCACCCCCCGCCGCCACCACCCACCACCAACCCCCCCTGACCCCTACCCCAATCCACCATCACAGCCACTACCCTGCCAAAGAAACACTCGACGTGCGCCACAGACCTCGCTCAACTTTCCACGCGCAGATTGGTCAAGAGCGTGTTTGTTAGCGGGAGCGTGTGTGCGTGTGTGTGTGTGTGTGTGTGTGTGTGTGTGTGTGCACGTGTGTGTTTCTGCATTCTGTGCCATTGTGCCATTTCAACAGATCAATGCCCACGGAATCCATGATATGAATTCAATTGTGTATGTGTGTTGTTATTGTTGGTCGGAACTTGAATGTGTGCATATTGATGTGCTGGCTGAGCCAGTGGATTTGAATAATGCACTGTCAATATGACTGCACAGTATGTTCCTGTGTGCCTTGCAGACATCCTGTACCAGTGAGGCGGTTGTGGCGCGAGAAACAGTGCAGTTCTGCTCTGACTCACCCGCCACACACAGCTTTGTGAGAGCGGCGGGTCGTGGGAGTCCAACACCATTACACACAGCCTCCCTCACACACCTGGCAGGTGTGCCTCCTCTCCTCTTCCTCTGCTCTCTTCTTGCTCTCTTCTTCTCTTCTCTGCTCTTCTCTTCTCTTCTCTTCTCTTCTCTTCTCTCCTCTTTTTCTTCTCTCCTCTTCCTCTCCTCTCCTCTCCTTCCTCTCTCTCTTCCTCTCCTCAGGGCTTGATCCAACCATGGTCTCATTCCCCACACAGTCTGCCCACAGACAGACAGACTAACTGCCCGCAGATAGACAGACGCACAGAGAAACAGCCAGCCAGCCAGCCAGCCAGCCAGTCAGAGACAGACAGACAGACAGACAGACAGACAGACAGACGCACAGAGACAGAGAGACAGACAGACAGACAGACGGACGGACGGACGGAATGACCGACCGACAGACAGACAGACAGACAGACAGACAGACAGACAGACAGACAGACCGACAGACAGACAGAAACAGACAGAGAAACAGACTGGCCACAGACAAATAGAAGCACAAACAACCAGCCACTCAGGCAGACAGACGCACAGAGAAACAGCCCATTAACAATGAGCACACAACACAGGCTCTCCACAGGGAGCCTCAAACTCATGATGAGGAGCCAAGGTGGACAACCGCTATTATCCATAAAGACAGCTGTGTGTGTGTGTGTGTCTGTGTGTGTGTGTGTGTGTCTGTGCGTGTGTGTGTGTGAGAGAGAGAGATAGCTTTAGAGCAGTGCTATATTTGCATTGGTTTTGTCCTACTTTGTATATAGTTCACTTTGATTACCTCAGTATTTTAGGTAACTGTCAACACATCTAAGAGGCAATATTGCTGCAGAACATGTTTCATCCTGAACATATTCATGGGTAAAAAGGAAGCAAAACCGGGCACTCATAACCATGCGCACACTGTGGATATGGGATTCTGTTTCATTGAAAATGTGTCATCCGTGGCAGTTTTAGAAGTACAGAAGTACATGTGCAACTTGCAAACATGAACTTCTCATCCTCCTCTTTATGTTCTTTAACATCTGTCAAATCCCTGACAAGTGGTTGTGGATGTTGTTTTTACCTTTGTGGATCCGTTTGCATTCGCTCCTCGCGGCTCTCAAATCACTTAGTCCCACTTGAGAGCGAGCCGGAGAGAGAGGGGGGGGGGGGGGATGCACCCCGTCACAGGATTCCATCTGACTGTTTCGACAGATTGGTAGAATACAAAATGCAGTTGGGGCCTCTGATGTGGCGATAAAACATTTGCCTTTGATCCTGCCACACGATTCTCCCTCTCTCTCTCTCTCTCTGCCTCTCTCTCTCTCCCTCTCTCTCTCTCCCTCTCTCCTGCACATGTGCACGTCAACATCAATTAGATCAAGTATAAACTGGGAAGGCAGAGGAGCACCCTTACTGCTCGGTGCACCTTGATAGTTTACAAACATCCCAATGATTACTCTTACTGCAGCCCTGTCGGCGGCCGCACCACAACAGTAATCACCTGCGCACGAAGATCTTCAAGGTGAGTCGGAGGAAGGTAATGAAAAGATAGACTCGCGCGAAGGAGACGCCCGCTAAGCTGAGCGAGACACACGCTGCTTATATTCCTGCCACAGCTGTCAATTACCTATGAAAAAACGTCCTTTGATAAGAAACATTTGAATCCCTCCCTCCCCCCCTCCCTCCCGGCCTGCCGGTGGAGTGGCTCTTTTTTTTTTCTTTTTTTTTTTTTTCAGATGTCGTAGCACTTATGAGAAATTTGTGACAGCATCAACAGCGCGTATTCCCCATTCAGGAGCATTAACTCTGTGCCATGTGTCTAACAAACGCAGGCCATTCTGGAGCCCTTAATGACAAGGCTGCTCGGCTCCTCTCCTCTCCCCCTCGCTCTTTTCAAATTGCTTGCTAAATGAAGTACAGCTGTGTGGACCAGGTGCTGCCATCCCCCCTTTTTTTTTCCCAGAAAGAACAGGAAATTATGAAATCCCCAAATCCTGCACCAAACAGGCTGGAGGGGAGGCTGGCGCTCAACTTGCCTGGTCTCTGTGTCTCCTGGTTGGTTGATGAACTGGCGGTGGCTTTCCAGCGTGCTCCGCGCACACCGTCGCTGGCTTACAGTGAGTCTCATTGCGTTCAATCACACTGGCGGCGACAACCGCAATAAATCAAAGTTTAACATTTCTATGTGCTCATTAGGTGTTGGGGGAAAAAAAGTGAAACTATACTTTGTGTTTCTCAAAAGCCATTGGCAAAAGAATGAGAGGAACTGGATAGAGTAGTTATGCTATTATGTTGCTTATGAATGGCACGCTATGCATTGTTTAAAAAACATAAAACAATTGTCTCCACGCCTTCAGCTCCCAACCGTAATCGAAGTTTAAACTGTAAAGAGTGGGTGGTGATAAGCGCAGCCGTCGATATTTCGAGTAAGTCCCGTATCTATAAGAGACAAAGCCTTCATGGAGTCCCGCTTCATCTGGGCTCCCAGATGTCCCATACCCAGGGGCCAAACCCATCCAGGACACAGCGTTGTGCAGACAGATGTGAGCTTGCAACATGGCCGTGGGGTGGACACATGGCAAAGGTAGACCCAATAAATGAATTATGCCATGATTAGCATAAATATGGCAGCCATGGATTATCGCTCAATGTCTAGATGGGCAAAAGGGAGCATCAGAATGAGTATATTTTCTTTGGAGGAAATGCGTAGCGATTTCAGGACGGTAATGTTTTCCGAGGGAGTTTGTGTTGACGTTTCCAAATGCACACTGCAGTGGGGTGATTGTAACAGTTATTTTCCAACTCATCTGAAGATGGCCGGATGGATCAATAAAGACCATCAAATCTCACGTCTGGGGTTTTCGGGGAGATTTTCTGTCTAGTCCAGGGTCCATCACTCCTCTATGTCTGAGGTCTCTCAGAAACATTATTCTGTTTCGTCACATGCCAAAAAGACCGTCTTCCTCCTTCCCTCTGCTCGGTTTCCACACACATGTGTTTGTGCTGCCCGCTTCCCCCCCTCCTGTTCTTCTAAAATAGCATGCCAGCTCCAGAGGACCCAGGTGGATGGCGCTACTATCAATTCCACTAACAAGCGTGCTTCCTGGGATCACAGAAGGCGTGGCGGCTCGCTTGAAAGTCCCCCGTCTGTAGCCAAGGCTGACCTGAATCGGAGCAACCCCTTGCTGATGGTGGCTAACCTCGGATGGGCAGTCCCGCTCCTCGACTTGGCCAGCTCTCTGCCCTGGATAAGGAGGAGAAGGAGAAGGTGGGAGAGGGGGGGGGGGATGCTTTGAAATACTGCAGTTCCATGAAGAATTGAGAAGCATGACAAAATCAAAGGATTCTGATAGCAAAAGGAAGAAGAAATGGATTCTGAGACTTGGAGATGAGGGGTGGGTGGGGAGAAAAAAGAAAAAAAAAAATGAGGCTAGGTTACAAATGTACTGTGAACAAAGAACCTATCACAAGTTTCCAGAGGAAAGGAAACTTGGCTATCTCTCTCTGACAGAAGTCTCAAACTCAAACGCATTCTGGTAGAGAAACGGGAAGCGGCGCACGATTCTTCTCCTCCACCACTACAAAGCACAGCGAGTGAAATGGCAGATAAATTGCACGGGGCGTCGCCCCCTGTGAGGAGCTGCGTGTCGTCCCTCAGTGGAAGGCTGGCCCTTGGTGTTGCCATTGAAGGGCTATCAGAACCCAAGATAGAGCGCGGCAGGCCTCTTCCATGGAAACACACTGCACACCCACTTCCATAGGCTCACTTTGCACCAGCACCATTTGTTTACCTGGTCCTGTGTGTGTGTGTGTGCGTGTGTGTGTGCGTGTGTGTGTGTGTGTGCCCGTATTTCTCTCTCCGTAGAATTGTATGCTTCTGATCAACAATGCACACATACAGGTGCACACACACTCATTGTGTTGAATGTCCGTGTGTGCGTGTGTGTGTATGTGTGCCCGTATTTCTCTCTCCGTAGAATTGTATGTTTCTGATCAACAATGCACACATACAGGTGCACACACACTCATTGTGCTGAATGTCCGTGTGTGTGTGTGTGTGTGTGTGTGTGTGTGTGTGTGAGAAGCTAAGCAACACCACCAGTCATCACAGGCCAACACTGAGAGGAGGCTGGCTCGGACAAAGCAGGACGGCGGTGCTATCGTCGGGAGGTGGCAGCTGAAGGCTATTATGGCCAGGTGGCCTGGAGCGTGCATAGGGGCTTCACTCAGATAGAGAGGCAGAGAGCTCCAGAGCTCCAGCTCCCCAGCTGCTAGAACCCTCCCTTCCTCCCTCCCTCCCTCCCTCCCTCCCTCATGTCAATTAGGCGAGGAGTGGATGTACACAGGGACGTGAGGACATTCAGAGGAGGAGATGTATAATGCATGGCCTGGCTGGATGAACTGTGCCGTATGGAGAGGGGGCCCGGCAGAAGATTGGATCCCAGGCAGGAGCCGCGGCGCACGGGAGAGACGGAGGCTATTTGTAGCCCCGGGGATCACACACCTGAGGTTCTCATCAGCAGGTGCATTTGATGTGAGGCCGTGCAATGTGGTTTGTAGTTGTTGTTTTTTTATATATATATATGATCCAGATATGGATGCACACTTGCGTGCTCGGTGACACACGCACAAGCATGCCCAGAGCGTTGACAGCAAGCAAACGTTTCGGTCCCTGAGACAATAATGCAAAAAATTAAACCAGTTGGTTTTTAAAGGTCATTGACGGACGGCGAGCGAGCACATTATGCTGATTGCTCTTATGAAAATTGCATGTTGCAGGGGTGAAGGGTCACGGGAGAGTGATTCCGTTTTCGTGTAGGGTACCGGGGCAGCCAAGCTGGATGTGTCTGCGTGTGAGGCGCCGCTCGCTATTGGCCCTGACAGGCCACGCTGTAATTGGCCCGCTAAGGTGATATAGTAATGGTGTGAGTGGCACCTTCCTGGGGGGGGTTTGACATCGGAGGTGGCTGAGGATGAGGTGGGTTTTCGGGTGCTAAGCAGAGGAGGGGGAACAGGGTAACCTTGGGACAGGTACATTCAGAGATCCACTGTATTCAAAGTCAAGAGTACAAATGTACTCTGAACACAGAACCTATCACTTTGTGAAAAAAAACCAAAAAAAAACTAAAAAAATATAAAAATAAACGTTTTTCAGAGTATGTGTTTAGAATTAGTCATGTAACTGACTTTTCAAGTTCACCCGTTACAATGCCTCGTTGCTCCCGTTCCTGAATGTAGCCTACAAGCAGTGCCCTGAAAGTATTCTCCCTCCTCAGTCTATGGGCGGCCATCACACTGGTCTCAACCCCATTCAACTCCATCCTCCACCTATGTTTCAACTTACTTCCTGTTCTCGTCATCTTCTTCCCTCTCCTCTCCCATCCTTCCTCCTTCCTCCATCCTTCCTCCTCCTCCATCCCTCCGCTCTTCCTCCTGGCGTCGCTCCTGGAGAGGTAGCCGCCAGCCAGCCAGCCAGCGCTGTTCCTCAGGACTGTCCTCATCCAGAACACAGATGGTTATTATGGAGCTGCACATAAATTGATTATGTTGGAAATTAACTGTTGCTGTCAAAGGCAGCCGCCAACCTGTCCCAGTGTGTCCCTCTGCCCGCTGATGCATAGGATCCAGCTGATGGGCCAGATGTTGCACAGCGCGCCGCCTCCTTTTAAGGTCAGCGCAAAAGTGGTGCCTCCGCTCGCGCTTTGTACTCGGAGCCAGGGCCCTCTCCCGCCGGTCTGTGGAGCGGCCCTGCGTGCATTTCTACAGGGAGGCTGATCCCCCCCTCCCTTCTTCGATGGTTGACGTTGAACTGTAGAACTGAGTGATGCACGTTAAAGGGGGTGTCTTTGTGCCTGGTTGAGTTTGATCGTGGGGATGAGTTGAAAGCACTCTTTTGTGTTCCCACATTGATTCGCTTTTTTTTTTTGTATCCCCGTATTATATTTTTTTATGTTTTTGTTTAGTTCTATTTTGACTAGGAAGGCTAAACTGTGTAGAAGCATGAACAGGAATGCGACTCCCCTTTGCAGAGGTTTGGGCCAGGCCACCGGTGACCGTTTACCTTGCACGTGCCTCCATAAGCGATTGTTTTCTGCTGAATTACATTTGAACCCACTGGAAGACAGAGAACGCCTCTCCCAAAACATGCCAGGCGACCGCCGAGTGCAACGGAATCTGCCTGCCAGAAGTGTCCGAGCCGTGTCCCTAAGTAGGAGTCCATTCCAGGAGTCATTACGGCTTTGTCTGGATAAGCACGGGTGGCTCCTGGCGCGGCCCTCTGGAGGCCTGCAGACACTCTGCCAAATCAGCAGAAAGTCAGGTCCTCTGAGTTTCCCTACATTGTTATCCAGGCCTGACCTTGATTTCCGGCCCATTCCTGGATGTTTTCCGTATGCATGGCAGGGTGCGGAGAGTTGCCAAAGTGTGAGCCAAAGAGGGAGGGGAAACCCCCTGTGGATCCTTCCCTCACTCACTCCAATGTACACACACACACACACACGCACACACTCACGATGTACACTCACTATGTACACACACACATACACACACACAACGTACACACACAATATACACTCACACACAATCCACGCGCACAATACACACTCACACACAACATACACTCACACAATACACACTCACTCCAATGTACACACACACATACACACACACACACACACAAGCACACAGTACGTTCAAGCAAGCACAAACCCAGGCAAAATCTCTTTTAGGAAACTGGCTTGGGAAAACACATATCAGGTTTTTGGATGTCCTACTTACAAAGTAAACAACTTTCATGAAACATCTTGTTTGTGTCAAATTAAAACAATAACCTAACCCAAACAATACAACAATCCTTAAAGTAAATGTTTGAGTGTAGGAACATGCACTGCGTCCATAGCTGTGGTAGCAGAGACAACAAAAACCGAAGGTCTTGTTTCTGCACACAGTGCTGTTTCAGTGTCCAGTGCTGTCTATAACTCTGTCTCCTCCTCACGCCAGCCGTGTCCTCTTTTGGAGGCTGCTGCAGACAGACATGACCAGGAATGACAGCAGGCGAGGAAGAGAGTGGGTCTGTGGAACGTGGGACGCTGTCGCTGACAAGTCCCCCTCACACCCCAGATGTAGCTGGGCTGGCGAGCCGGCTGCCACTCAAACTAGAGACATCTGAGCAGCGAGCAGAGGCAGCAGTCTCACCATCACACCGAAACTCTGAGGCCAGGCTAGCAAAAGAAACGCTTTGGATCATTTTTCTACACTCTCTTCAAGAAATATATTAGTTGACTTTGTAAATAACAGCCATTTTCACAAACAATGAAATACAATATATATATATATATATATATATATATATATATATACATTTATTTTTTAAAAATTTTTTTGGTCTTAAA
Organism: Galaxias brevipinnis; assembly: GCA_036023535.2. NCBI lineage: Eukaryota > Metazoa > Chordata > Actinopteri > Galaxiiformes > Galaxiidae > Galaxias > Galaxias brevipinnis. Next base: position 40 of record JAVQIZ010139519.1, on the reverse strand, counting down.
TTTGCTATTTTGTTTTTTTTATTTTGATTTCACTTGTATT